>JACGWL010000881.1:0-124430 GCA_034509725.1 Sesamum angolense
GGTCATCCTTAAAAAAACTTCGCTCTCATCGCCGAATTACTGATGAAACTTGACCCAGAGGTAGGTTAACCGGTACAAACTACCTGAGGCACTAACTTTCGCCGTAGGATAGAATGGTATGATTGCTCCTAAGTGAAATGAATAACTACAAGCTGACGAAATACAAATACCTAAGACGAACCTATCGTCCTCCTTTAGACATCTACAACGAGTCAGTGCAAGAGCTTAAAAATCACGCTGAGATGTACACGGAAAAAGCATAGTACTTTCCGGAGATAGCCTCAAGCGGCGATATAACTTGACTTGGAGGGAGGTGAGTCTGAACCATAATAGTGGCGCTTAATTATATCCTGTTGCAAACTGAATGCGTGAACAATTTAATGAACTTACAGTCAATGCCAGTCTAGCACTAATAACTGAGCGTGAGGAACAACGTAATTTGCTAAGTGCTTGGTATGTAAAAAGCCGCGAAGTCGAAAGGAGAGAATTGAGTGCGCTGCCGTAAATTAGAAAGGAACTTATTTATTAGCGAGGAATCTGAAAGAACTTGAACTTGCAGTAGGAATAAATTCGATGTCGTGAATCTAGAGGTCCCATATAGGAATAAAGCGCTATAACCGTCGTGGTTGTAAATTTTTTTTTTGGTTAAGTGTTAAATTACAAGCCAACTACAATGGTACGTATCGAGACACAATAGGCTTATTGTAAATTGCATTAAGGTGTTACTTTCAGGAGGGCAAACGAAATGAGGGACCGTGTTAACTGACACTTGCACTGCTTGAGAGAATTGTTCACTAGATATTAAAACTGTCTCTTGTATGAAATCTAGACAAACTTGACGATAAGAGAGAGAAGGTTGAGTGTGCTATAAAACGATCACCGGATGTAATTAGTTGAGGCAGGATTCGGAGGCGTAAAAGCATGTTTGCCGTGGAAGTTGTCGAAGAGAAAAATGGAAAAGAGATATTACAGATGTGTCAAGGTAATAAATTACCTAGTATAGCAGAGAGCTTTCTAACTAAAGGACAGCCAGAAATGCTTCTGAAGGAACGTAAATGACTCGTTAAAAATCAGTCTCATAGGAGACTCTTAAAGTAATTTGTCTCCAAAGAGTCACGTGATTGAAAAAGGATATCTTTGATCGCGAGGGGAGAGGTGAGGGATGATATAACGAAATACCCCACATAGACTAATAGGAAGAACCGGCTCTTGATACTAATAAGTTTCAAGCTTGACTAGGGTGAAAGTAGTAAAATTGTTTTTAAGAGTTGAAATTATTATTAATCATTACTAAAGTAAGTATATTATTTAATAATCTTAATTATGAGATTTCTCTAATTTATATAATAAATCGAATATTGGCAGATGTCAAAAATCGTGAACCATAATCATCATTATAAATTTGATCAGTCAGATATCCACATCAATCTTTTTCTCACGAGAAATGTCCAGTTTAATGGGCTTCTAATAAAATGAGGTATGCAAATTATGAGTATTAGAGTATCTTGATAAGGTGCAAATATCAAATAGATATGTACAAAGTAATGGTAAAAAATTATCGTAAGTCTATAGGGCATTAGGATTTTCATTTATATAGTTAATAACAATAGAAAAATGTCAATGAATTTTTAATTTCAGCTTAGATAGAACTTTATATCAAAGAAATGAATATAATTATAAAAACTGTCATTACGAATATATCATAACCGCGATATAGATTTATATCAGAGGCATGATACATTTATACTTACCTATAAACTATAGAATTGGTCCCGGAAGCTAAGTAATAAGTAAAATATTAATATATTTAGCTAAGTGAAAAATAAAAGGAGGAAACTAGCGGAAGATGATCATAGAGCTAAATATACTTATGATATCTGCAGCATAACGGATATGGGTAAATTTTTCTTAATCAAATATACTGTTGAAAAAAAATACAGATAGAAAAATTATTTAAACACTGTCTCCCGACATTCTTATCGTAGTATATCTTAATTGCACGTACACGGTAGGGTTCCTCATATACTCACCTCATCTGTCGTATATTATGTAAAATGAAAAACCATATTGGTAACAACTCTTTACTCTAAGTGATAAATAAGAAATACGAAAGTTAGTTAAATACATAAGGCAAAGACTATCTCTTTGTCATTTATAAACTTCTTAAAAAAATAACAGAAGATAAATTTCTTAAGACACACACCACACACAACAATCGCCAGAAATTTAATAATTAATATAACACTATTCTCACAGAATCTGATGAAAGGAGCTTGGACTCCAAGAAGTGTGTATAGGACTAACTTAAAATTCGTCCTCATAACACTTTATAATCTTTTCCAATATTTCCAGGTAAATTTAGCAAGTAGAAAATAATCAACTACAATTAGTAAAATAACGCTCAATCCCACCAGAAACTTTTCTCTTAACATACCACCAGCAACTTCTGAGATCTTGCAAAGCTTGTGTTCGTCATAATACATCGGCATAGACGATCGGTTGGATATGGGAACATACAGCTCCGAATGGCGGAGAAAACACAATACTTTGCACTCAACGAAGGTCAGGTGCCTTAAATCGCTCAAATTAGAGTAAGGTCAAGCGAGAGAAGAGAACGATGTCGTGGATTTGCTTAGAGAAAATACGACAGCCAACGTACAAAGTAGAATAAGAAAATATCGCTCAAAGACACCACAACTTATCCTTTTACACTAACTAACCTTGATGGGTCGCAGGGAAAAACGGTCGATCCTCCAGACACATATGCCCTAAGTTCGTGAACTCTCTAGGGATCTACACGACACACTAATGAGCCTCACCATCCACGGAGTGCAATTGCTCTTAACGATGTGCGCACTAGCACAAATAGATAGTTCCCAAAGGGGCGTGTGCTATAAATTATTCTCCTCGTCGTAAGATGTGTTATGAGATAAATAATAAAGAACTGAGACCAAGTTACGCTCAAATGTAGGCATAAGGCAAATCCAAATCTGGTATTCAACCTGAAGAGGTCTTTTATCATAAACCAAACTGATACTGGTGACACAAAAATTGCGGCATGAAATAATTTGGCATGGGGAATAATTATATACTATACTCCTATGAATTAGCTCGATATGAAACTGCTCGGACGTAGATGCGATGGAGATTGATCTATGATCGGCTCGCTAATTAGTCTTCCCCGCTGCTTGAGAGCTGAGGAAATAGTTTTGCTTAAGCTTGATTGAATATGGCTTTGTAACAGTGATCGAGTTTTACGTTTGCTAAATACAGTACGGAGAAGCCGGTAAGGGCTGTTCTTCAATTAGCATAGAGCAACGGGGGAAAGTCTTTTGGGAGCAAAAATGGCTGAAAAGTGTGTGGAATTTGTATGCAATGTAAAAGAAATAACTGTCTCCACGAGACTCTGATTGAGTATTGCATAATAATGACTCCAGAGGTAGGTCTTAACCCATAGATACTCCATGGTAAATTTGCTAAGATGGGAAAATAATTAACGTAACAAGTTAGTAAAATTACGTAAATCAAACTTTCTATAATAAAACCGTCGCAAAACGCTGAATAATAAACCTGCTGCCGATCTGACAACATACTTTTATCGAGTGGGTTTAGCAGAGGTGTATACGTAGTACTTAACCCAATTAATGATTAGTTGGGCGTGGTGAGAATGTGAGCTTAGGCGAAGATATTGAAAAGAAACTACAAGTAGGATTGGGTAAGAGATTATGGCCATTCGTGGTACTATAGGGCTAGATACTTCATTCTTTAGGGATGAAAATTTAGCGTTGCGCTAGCAATATGCAATCAGTGAATATATGAGAAGTGTTCATTCTGCAATATACTGAACGAAACTATACAATGGAGTCGAAGATCAGAGGGTAGTGGTCTCTCATAACACACTAAACATAATAAGGTGCCACCAGACTGTAGCGCTATTATATATATTTGTAATAGTATGAAATAGAGAACTAGATAGTTTATATATGTTAATAATATAACATAAGTTCATTAGGAAGTGGATATTTGAACTCTCTCACAACATCAAACATCTTCTCAAAAAAACGTGGAGGGACAGAAAATAAGAGAGCGTGAAGAATAATATAGAGCGTCGTACTACCCGAAGTCCTGTATGAAACATAGTATCGATATGAGGTAGTCTTAATCCCGTAAATTATAGTCCGTGGTATTATATTCTGGCTAAGATGAAATATGAAGAATATACATTAATAACAATGGTTGAGTATGTAGATAGAATTTTGGATTCAATTAATGGGTCACATAGCGGTTTCTGGTTTCACATCATGGACTACCCATTGTAATGGTTTATTGGATTTTCCCTAAACTATTCTGATTCAAACAAACTCCCATGAACACTTAACCATAATCAAATTGTCAAACCAAAACATATCCACTTTAATGGCCACCAATACATGGTTTTAGATAGGAACCCTTCAGAAGAGGGTATGCAACAGTGGGCTTACTTGTGCTAGCATATATACATCTGACTGAAATTAAAAGAAACTGGGTCTCTCACCTCTCGAACTATGCATGCGAAACATATCTAGACACGAGTAGGTTAACGCGCTTCTATCACCCACAAACTCCCACTCTCCGTGAGTAGGCAATTAACTGACTAAAGTGAAACTAAGAATAGATTAACTATAACTTACACAGTTAGTTAAGCCAAAGGGAGGTACTGCGGAATACAATCCATAACTCCCTGATCCCTGTGATTCTAGTAATAGTGAAAAAATATTTCCCATCGCATTGTCCAGTCTATGAGAATCTCACGCTATCGAGATTATCTAGGTTTATATAACCGATGGATATACATACACCATAACTGTCGTTAGGAATCTATATGATAGCTGAAACTTGCACAAGACGATATGGAGTATATCTCTAGAGCCCCATTGGGAATATATGTGTATCAAGAGACGTCGTAGAATATAGGGTCTGGGTGCTTGATGGGTAAGGGGACTAAACTAAGGAGGCAAATGAGCACGAGTTGAGAGTTAATAACGATTTTCTCTATTATCGATATGAGCAGACATACAACTAGTGTGCATTTGTATATATATACCGGCATGTGGCGATTCTGTTTGCAATGGGCTTCTGATTAAAATATTCCCACGACATCGTCTAAAGATAATCTATATGCGGTAGAGCCATGAAACATGTATATACACTATTATAAGCTGTCAGAGGTAATTGTCGGTAACAGATCCACTCAGAGTCCATAGTGCGTGGGTTAAAATTTGTAAGTGCATCACTAAAACCACAGAGTGTCTTAGAGAGATAATATCAAGTAATAAACACAAGTCATAAGATGCTTTCATACAATAGTTAGAAACTCGTGCAAAATAGCGACATTGAATTGGTGGAAAATAATAAAACTCTGTCTTAAAATAGAAATCTTTACGTAATAATGACAATAGTTTGAACGTAGAATAAGGTCTTAACCGTAGATAGATCTCCATGCGTAGGTTAAAATTAATTGAGCTAGACGCTCAATTAAATATCTTTATGAAGTATACAGAGATTAAATAGTTAGAATATTTTATACTTACTTATTCAGTTAAGCATTCATTTGACATATATATGGAAACACAAGTTATAAACTCTCTATATAATTAGTGCAAGAAGAGTATAACTGTTCATTTATAACAAAAGAGAGCGTGGTCTAAACAATCTGACATATTAATGATGAAACAACATGGTTGACCATGTAAATGATGGTATGTTGTTTCTTTTTCACCCATAAGAAAGTTAAATTTAACCTCCCACATGTGGCTAATATCAATAGGTAGAGTTGTTAATATGTGTACTTTACATATTATTAACTACTAGCAAGTATTTATTGTAAAAATTATTTTAGTTCAAGCTAAGCATAAACTTTCTTGCACTTAATAAAAACAAAAAAAAATTGATTATCAACGTATAGTTACTCATAAATTACGCTGAATATAATAATAAAGAGTATTTCATTTTCTTGGAAACACGGTACATATTGAAATAAACTGAACTAATAGATATGTACTTCAAAGTATGTAAAAGTGTCTTTAAGCCGATGAAAATTTAAATTATGGCGTGGTAAATTATATGCCCTATAGAAGAGAATATCAATTAGTCTTAATATAGGTGAGATGGATTTATGATCCATTAAATACGTTAATACATATTTCAGAGAATATCCTTAATTACAAATATCTTGCACAATATGTAGTCATAATAAGTACAGACTATTATGCATAATGAGAAATATGAGAGTAATACTAAGTTGCTTATACTAACTTCGGAATAATAGCTGACGAGACAAACACTCATTGTAACTACTAGTAGTGATATATTGTTTTAGTCTAATTAAAAATTAAATAATTTAACCCTGATGGTTTTTACTAGCTTGGGAACTATATTAGAATCATTGCGATAGTACAACGGTGTTTCTCCCTTTGGCAATCGGTGCTAGATAGTTTCTGATTATCACTCACACGACACTACGCATACGCTCTCAAGAGTAATCATATTAACCATCATAGCAGTGCATTTAAATTTCTGGTAGTTTACGAGACATACACTGTTCGAAAAGTCACTCGAGTGCTAATACTCATGAGATACAACATGTTACGCAATGAGAGTCTCACAAAGTGACGCCATATTTCACCTTCTTCGACGTACCCGAGGTTAGGTGCCTTTATACCACCGTTGAGCATCTCAAGGTATCCCTTGGTGATATACATTATGCTAACTCTGCTTAAGCTGATAATATAACGATAAAAATCAGCGAGAATTTTCATAAAGAGCATATGAGCATAAAAGTCACATTCATTGTCCCTCTTCTCTTGTACATAATATACACCTGGAAATCAAACCTTTGCAAGACAGGGAAAAGATTCAGCAAACAGATAATGCGCGGAACTTACAAAACTGCATGCTCTCCGAGATGATATCTTCGATAAACAACTCTTCTCTCGAAACTTCGGGGGCAACCCACAATGCAGTTCGACGGCGTTCCTTAACCCTTCAACAAAATATATTCTACAGATGCTCCGGGTAAAAGATTGTCCTATGAGTAGAGGACACAAATACAAAACTGTGGGACGAAGAGTTCAGGTTAAAACGTAACATAAAGTCACATCACCGAACTTTCTCAATACAGACAACATCGCCTCCCGGTAATCATTCCGGGTGCACGCTAATTTATAGCGCTATGAAGACTCTCATGAATACGTTTCAATACACTGATAGTTATTCACGGAAATCTCAAGAGGATCACTAGTGATCTCTAGGCAGCCTAGTTGTTCTAGTCAACTCATCGTAGTCAACGTATAAGTGCTTTCGCTGGTAAATTTGTCACTATCCAAATAAGGGCCGTAGGGGCGAAATATTAGAGAGAAGTACGAAATCCAGTACCGAATAACTAAATAACGTGACTGCAGTATGAGCTTAAGCGTAATATTTCAAAACACCGGTTTGGAGAGAGTGACAGAGTATACTTGGACGGTGAGATAACCACCTTTTAAATAATTAGGTGGCATGGAGCGAAATGATACATATCGGAATCTCAATTATATGGTGACTGGGCCGAGCCCAAAAGCATTATAGTAGAGTCGGCCATATTTACGAGCAAAGATGGGAACTGCGGAAGGGTCAAGATAATTGTACTCTAGAAAGGGCAAGTTATTTTGTTAAGTGAAATAAGAACTAGAAGTTAGTAAAATACATCAGCATAATTTAGCGAAATCTACAGAGAAGAGACACCGTGGGGAGCAACTAAGCAATTTCGTGCTGGAGAATATATTAACTCTTGAGGTTAATGAATCTGACGACACTGAGACTATACGAGCGAGATAAGGTCACCTGAAAAGAAAGAAATCCGAATAATATGAGGCTGACTGCACAGTAGGATAGCAGAGATCTTTTTCGTTTGCTCCATAGTGATTTGTATATAACAATATGAAACAATAATGTAGTTAGTGGTTTAAAATACATAAAAACAAACATTCGTTCAGATATCGAAAAAGTGCAAGTATATAAGGCATGAATTAAAAACTGTCTCCCAGAATAGACTGAATGTAGACTGATCATTTGAGAGCGGAACAGTTAGTATCAGGTCTATTTAACCCATAAATACTACAAATAGTATTTTCCAGATGGGTAATATAAAACTCAAGAAGCGAATAGTTGTATTGAAATGACAATAACTATCAGGAGGAGCCTATATGTTTAATACAGTACGTAATTCAAACTTCTTCTATGAACTTAATATAACACACGAGTATGCATAGAAATAGCCCTCCGTATACCCATAAAAAAATCGGGGCTTAGATTTAACAAAAATGTATTCACGTCGTATATATTATGACTTATATCAAATTGTATCTCCAAGTTAGGTAAGAAGTCTTTTGGAGAACTCGCATACATATAATTAGATGTAGCGTGGTTAAGTATTAATTATTGCTTAAGAGGAAATATAAATGTATATATATTCAAAAAGTAAGTAATATTAACTACGTAAGCAAAACTTTTATACATTTTAATAAATAAGTCATCTATGAAATAATTTAGCATAATATTAGAATTTATTAAAGGTTTAGTAAGTATTGACATGTCTATTTATATGGATACGACTATGATAACCGTTTAAATGGATTATTTAAATAAATAATAAATTATAGACTGTATAGATTTATTTACATAGAAACAGAATCATATTAACTCAGTAGGATACTAAGCTACTTACTAACATCGCTATAATCGAATAATGCGTGGTAAAAATATTTGACTAAGTACTGAAATAAGAACTTAGATTAGTACTTTGAGGATAATATCACATTCACCTACAAGATGGGTCAAATTTGCGGTCATACACAACTCGGCGAGAGGCCGAGATATTTTCTCGTCGCAGCTGAGAGTAGACTTTTGAAGATTGTAATCCGCTTTTTATAATTACTACTGAATCTTGAACGTAGAGGTAAATGAAGTTTCTTAACAAAACACAAAAGATAATTAATTTGACTTTCCCCAATAACGACCAAATAGGTACATGAGGTCGAGGGAGTCGAGAACATACGAAAACAAAATATCTAATATGTTTAGTTATATATTTTACAAAAAATCAATTGAAATTTATGCTTATACATAAGTTCATTGCGATTGTCCTTTAATAAAAAGACTCGGTTTCATTTAATATATATTCGAGCCGTAGATATTTTTTAAAAGAAACATGTTCTCAACAAGTATTGAATCATGAGATAACTATGACCACAATAGGTAGGTCTTAACACATTATTCACAAAAATAATACTACCCGATGTAAATTTATTACAATATATGAAAAATATTATAAAACATACATAGTTAGTAAATAGTGTAACCTCAACCATCCTTTCTCTAACAAAAAACTCCAGCGTCTCCTGTCGTGTGCAGAAACTCGGCTGAAAGACGTATGTTTTCACTATAACTAGTTTTTGAATCCTCCTTACTAGCACCCTAATTAACAGTAGGTTGGTATACTTGAAGCCTCCTCATATATTGATGTTCATCGCTGTAGTACATGACATCCTACTCGCGTATGGGATGGAATAGCACTACTGAATAAAGAACTACACTTAGTAAGTGAAACATAACGTAAACAAACTACTATCTCCTATTTATTAAAAACTCTCGGAGTTGGCTAAAAAATCGCTAAATAATGATAGAAAACTTAATAGTTCGAAATTCGTGAACGAATTGATCTTTTAGATCTCGATGAGGCTAGGATCTTAGTATCCACTATAAATTATGTGGCGCTGGTAAACATAATTTTGCAAAAGGGGTAGGAGATCAAGGGTCAAGGAAACTTTACAAAGTTAAAATCTCATACTCATTATTTGCCAACGCAAACTGGAACGGAATGTAAGTCGATTGGAACCCATCAAATCTTATGAAACGGATTGAGGCACCATAGTAAATGGCGGTGGAGCCAGGTAGTTAATCTTGGAAGGCGTAAGTATGCTGTTGAAGGAGGACCCAACTAATCCACCCCAGCATCACTACGTTCAACTGAACCAATAGACATTCGGCTAGAACTTCTCCTTTGTCTGCGAGATGTGGTGGGAGCAGTATTGGATGATGTTGCAATTTGTTGTGGCTGATGTGTTATGGTTTCCTTGATAATTTGTACTTCGTGTGCAAGTCGGCCACTAATTGGTGATATCCTTCAATATCTACTGGTGTAGATTGATAAAGTGCTTCAAGAGTATTCACCTGTTCAGTCTGAATAAATATAGAAATATAATAAATTTTAATAAAATAATTGTTCAAAATAAGGTATGTAAAAAAAAACATGTGATATTATATAACATACCGCAATCTGGATTGGTGCATCTCTAGGTTGATATCCGCTTTCCACACGTCCATCAGGAGACGACGACACGAAATGGCGTGTTATGTTGTTGTACCATTCTCAATATCCTCGATCTGTATATCTTTTGTTGGAAATGGATTGTCTTTGTATGACCGTGTCATATCGTCTTTGCCATCTAGTGATGTAGCAGAACCCAATCTGTGCCCGTACGATTGGAACGGGTGATTTTATGCAGGCTCATATCCGAGTATCTGACTGATCTGAAATATTTTGCATCATTCAAAATTTGTATGACCGTGCATATCGTCTTTTCCCCAAAATATCAGACACGAACCCTAGCCCCTCTCACCCTAAACTGCGATTTTCTTGAAATAGGGAGAAAAATCGTGAAGAAACTTCAGAAACGAGGAAGGAATTTTATAAAGATTACTTGTGGGTGGCTCATTTTCAATGTCACGACAACCGGCAGAATTTGTTGGGTATCCACCGCCAGATTACCGTGAATTCCCATTTAAAAATCGAAGCTTGGTTGTTACCTTTTCAGTTTTTTACCCCTAAAAATTATTTTAGGGGTTGAGCGTGTAAACATATTAGATATTGATATACATACATATATATATATATGTGTTGTGTGTGTGTTTTGAGGTTGTGCCTTGTTATTTGCATCCGTGGCTGCTCCATGTATTTATGTTTTTTGTTGAGTTTGGTGGTCCACAGTGCATTGTCTTTTTCATTTTAAAGTGATATTTTATGTTCTATTGTCTCCTACTTTTCTGTCTTTTTTCTAGGTTAATTTAATGGAACACATTCAAAGCACGTGTTCCTTTCGTCAAAAATTGGACGGAAATTGTGTCAATGAGACTAAAATTACAATTTTTTTTGATATTTATGGGTCTAAATATGATGAGGGTCAAGCAATGGTACTAAAATCGCAAAAGGGTTAAGTTATGGAACCAAATTATAATTTTTTCGATGAGTATTCGTAATTATGTCAAACCCCAAATTAAGAAGGTAACTGTAATTTACCCTGTAGATTATGATAAAGTATGAATGTTTCTTGCAATTCTTGTGACAGTTAAAATATCTCTGTTTGATTGTAATTATTCCCAAACTATTGATGCAACAAAATACTCCATGAACCACTACATAATGCAAATTGTCAAACACAACATATGCCACTTTATGCTCACCAATACAAGTTTAGATCAGTCAACCTCAAAGAGGGTATAGCAACAAGTGGCTTACTTTTCTTCATGACAAGGCCAAACTTCTCAGCCATATCAAGGTTTTTCCCCTCCGGCATCCGCCTCAAACGAGTGTAAGAACGAAGCCAACAAATACATAACCATTCTCTCAGCCAAGGGAAGACCGGGACACAGCCGTCTCCCTGATCCGAATGGCAAATAGTGAAAATTGTTTCCCATGTAATCCCATTTGCCATTGTCGTTTAGAAATCTCTCAGGTTTGAATACCGATGGATTCTCCCCACACTTGTGGGTCCTTATAGTTAGACCAAACATTCAGGATAATTCTAGAGCCCTTTGGGATTGTGTATCCACCAAGAATGCTGGATTGACTTGGTTGCCTAGGGATCAGCAGGGGCACTGGCGGGTGTAGTCGGAACGTTTCCTTTATGACTGCATCCAGGTAGTGTAGTTTGGGCATGTGGGATTCTTCTACGTTGTCGTTCAATCCTACGACATCATCTAGTTCTTGTTGCACCATTCTCATTACGTGCGGATTGTGGAAGATCCCGCCATAGCCCACTCAACGATCGTTGCTGTCGTTTCCGTCCCCCCTATGATAATGTCCTGTTGTGTGAAGAATTTGTTGTTGTATTAGATGAAACAAGCTAAAGACTTCTCATAATGTTTCTTAGGTGATGGTGGTGGAATACTGCAAAATTAAGTTTAGACATGTTATAACAGTCAGACTCATGGATATATTACAAATGAGCAAATTATCCCTTTTAATAAAAATGGAACAATTTTACCTTCATATCTAAAAACCAAAGAGGGGCAAGATGCTGCATTATAAAATACACAGGAAGGTGAATTGCTTTTTTTTTTTTTTCATAGAAAGATAATTTGCTCATTTGCAATATCGTAGATAGCTGTAAATATCTTTCTCTTTTACCTTTGTTATATTTAGGTTATTTTCAGTTCAGACAATTCAATCTTTTCGAAGAAAAAATTATTATCAATGTATAATACTTTATAATTATATTCGATTTCATAAATTTAATTAAAATAAAATATGATTTTTCTATTGAACCTAACTATGCCCCAACCAATTCATTTCAAATTGATCCATTTATGATCCATATATTTATCTCATTTTAGACCCAACTAATTTGAATTCATGATCCCATTTAGATCCAATACCACATCTCCAATTGGGTTAGTTAAAGTTCCTTTTCTGCGTGGGAAGTAGAAATCGTGACACCTAGTATTTGCACACGTAATTTTACTAATATTTTATTTTATTAAAAATTTTGTCGTTGTCTTGTAACCTCACGTACAAAAATTGGTGATAACATCTTTTAATGCATTAATTGTTAATACATTATACATATTTTACTATAATTAAATTAAAAATTAAAACTTTGTACAATATATATTATATCAGTAGCGATGATTATTTTACATTCAAAATTAATACTAATTTTTTGTGTTTAATTTAATCAATAACAAAAATAAAACTAAAGTGAGTAAATTAAGTTTGTGAATGTAGTAATTTCATGGAATTAATTTTCTTAAGTGAGGTGATTGAGTAGTTAATTCAATATGAGTTGGGAAGTTAAATAGGTTTTATTAATAGAAGGGCGTTTTTTGCATTTAAAAATTTTGGTGTAGTAGTATGAGAACTGCCACTTTGAGTCTATAAACCCCCTTCCCTTTATAATAGTATAGATGTATAGACAGACTTAATAAATTGGACTACGGGCTTAATACAACTTATTCATGTGATATTAATGAGTAAATTATTTTCTTATAATAAAAAATATATCAATTTAAACTCTTGTGCTTCTTAGAATAATAATTTACCTCCCTATCTTGCTTCATTTTAAAAAATATAAAAAGATAAAATTGCTGCACATTAAAAAACATAAAAAAATAAATTATTATTTTTTTTTTCATAGGGGGTAAACTGCCAGGTACACTTATACCAGAGGAAAGTTGCTTGTTACAAGCCAAATAATTTTACAAGCCAAATAAAGTTGCTTAAAAAACAATTGAATTATTTGGAGCCAACTGAACATATTTTGAATTATTTGGCCGATTGAGATTCTGGATGAAAATTTTACCCTCTCTTATAATTATTTGTAAGTATGGGATTTTTCTTGATAATTTATAAATACCATCGCTTTTTTCTCAAAAAAAAAAAAAATCCGATTTTACTGAACACACTGGGACTTAGAGAAACGATTGAACAAATGGAACTGTGTTGGCAAATTTTCGACCAAAAAAAAAAGCAAAAGAAATGGGAGATACTTACAACCAACAGGACCTTAATTTGAGTGAGAGTCATTGATTCCTCAGCAACATTCTGCTCCTTGAGATCCAGCAGAATCTGCACAAAGTCCTTTCCTCTCTTGGCACTCGGAAGTTCACCCTCAACCTGCTCAGAATCCATGATCTTCAACCTATCATTTATAACATAATCGAGAATCTCATCAAAGCTCGGCAGAAGGTCCTTCATTTCCTTCGCAATTCCCTGGAAATCAAACCTGGCCAAGACAGGGAAGAAATCAGACAGGTTAGGCTTTTCCAACAGCTCAATGAATTTCGACACCTTCTCCCTGAACTCGGCACCAATCCTGTCGCGCTTCTCCCCTTCAAACGTTCCTCCCCAGAGCAGGCTCATTACAACATTGAGCTCAGTTACGAAAATCAGCTCACCGATATCAACTCCCGTCCCAATCTTTTCCTGCACATTTCTGATAGCCCTTCTGACCTCGTTTCTTCGAAGGACGTATGAGGCGTCCAGGTTTGCGTGACTCAGCATCTCACTTGCGAATAGCTTTCTCAGGTTACTCCAATAGGGCCCGTAAGGCGAGGTGATGATGTCGACTCCGCCAGTGCCTAATAATGCTGCAATAGTAGGATCACGGTTGGCGAAAACCGTGTCCTGATCGCGAACCACCTGTTTTATCAGGGACGGCGAGCTGACAACGATACATAGTTTGCTGCCGAGCCAGAGCCGGTAGATTGGACCGTACTTACGAGCCAAGATGGTGAACTGAAGGTGCAAGTTTCTATCAAGAAAGGGCAAGTACCCGAGGATTGGGAGGCCTCGGGGGCCTGGAGGCAATTTGGTTCCTGAACTATTGAGCTTCCAGGAATACAAAAACACTGACACTAAAAGAAATATGACGCTGGAAACTGCAAGAGGAAGCAGATCCATTTTCCTTTTCTTTTGTGTTTACACACGTTAACAAATAATGAAGAGAAAAATGTCGGTCGATTACGGTATCAAAGAAGTGGATGAGATTGATACAGCTGGTTTACCAGAACGTATATATATAGCTAGAAATAGGTATTCTGAGAACCAAAAGAAAGACTGACTTTTAGAAATGAAACTCACGTTTCTTTTATGTTTTTTTCTAAAGTTTTTAATGAGTGATAACGACTTCTTTTAGAAAATGCCCATGGAGTCATTAAGTTGACTAAATAACTTGGAGTTCTTATCTGCTTGACTCCACCTTCTATTTTTGTTTTATAAAAAATCTATTTAATTAATATTTATAATTAATTATTGTTCTAATATTATAAATAATAATAATAATAATAATAATAATAATAATAATTTAATTTGTGTTTAATATTTTTAATAAAAAACAATATCAGAATTTTATTTAATGTTCTATTTAAATATTAATAATTTAAAATATATTAAATATTTAATTGATTGTTTAATAATTAATAGACTAAAACATTTACATAAAAAATGGCATCAACTATTACAAAATTAGGATAACTATAAACACTAATAACGTGGGTTTGTCCTAACAAGTTTGCCCTTTGCGTACGTTCATTATTAGGCCCAACAAGCTTTCGAAAATAAAATTAAGTTGCTATAAATTCATAATTTTCTTTGATTATCTTGTTTCCGGGTATTTCAAGTCCTCGGTATTCTCGGATAGTGTGGTTGGAGAAAGACTGTAAAACTGAGGACTTTGAATACTTTAGGAACAAGACGGTCAAAGAAAGAAATATATAAAATTTTTGGGGCTTAATTTTATTTTCGAAAATGTATTGGGTCTGATAGGAAAAGGATAGTCGGATTTGGATCATATGTTTTCTTTGAAAGGGTAAAATGATCATTAATTAGGTTTTAAGGATTAAACCTGTTAATATTTTAAAAGTTGAAGGAATAAAATAGAACTTCAATATGTTTAGGGACTGAAAATAAATTAGTGGTAATATATGAGGACCAAAATGGAATTATCCCTATAAAAAAATGGATGTCTAAGGATTAAAACTGTAATGGGCCTATATTGGAGGACCAGAATTGAATAAATGGTAATGTTTGGGGACCAAAAGTGTAGTTATCCTGTTAATTTTTTTCTCCATTTAATTTCCGTCTCACGTGAGTCACATGTGAGGCTCTCCCGTCAAATTTGACGGAAAGATGATGGTAGGGACGGAAAGTATAAAAATAATGGATGTTTGGGAACCAAAATTATAAATGGTCTATATTAAAGGACCAAAATCGAATAAATGATAATGTTTGGAAACAAAAAAATATAATTATTCCATCTTGTATAATGTCATGGTATATTTCAACTTGTCGTTCTACCTAAAAGAAGAATAGGTTATTGAAAAATTACACGTAATAAATGAAAATATTTTATTAAATATTTACGTTAATAGTTTTTTTACCTTCCACCATAAGGTGGTTCCAGAAGGACACAATTAATAATAGAAGTAAACATGTGTTATTAATAAAAGAAATGGTGTTATAAAAAATCTAAATAGAAATATAAAAATATTTTTCTTTAAAATATTTTTCTTATGAGTAGTTACGTATGAGACTACAATGATCATTAATTATTAAGCATTGATTAAATGTCAATTAGAATTAATTAAACAACAATTGAAAAGATAATAATAAAATCACACACTTAACAACTCCTTTGTTTTTTTTCTTAAAAAATCTTTCTTGTTTTCATGGATCATTATCTATAGACCTCACTTATGAAAAAAATATACAAAAAATAAATAAAAAAAACATGAGTCGACTCACATAACCCCCTGGTTAATTTAATCTCAGGAGATTTTTAATAATTTTTCATATCACATGAGATGTAATTGATACTTTATTTCTTTTTAAGATTTTTTTTAACATTTTTAAAATCACAGCGACTCCTTGAACTTTTTTCTTTTTTGGGTTAGATTTGCAATTTTTTTTTGTAATGAGAATATAAATATGCCTGAAATAAACGTTTGTGCCGACAGTAGTAGTTTGCAAATTTTGTTCTGATGCAGATGGTAAGGGCATGATACCCCTTTTTTTTTTATATATATATATATTTTTCCTTCCGGGCATGTGGTTTTTAAATACAGTGTTTTAAATTTGGGAGTGGAAAAAAAATGGAATTTTAGTTCCATACTTTAGATTTCAATAATTTTATCCTGTTCAAATGAAAATTCGTAATTTTATCTTGTAATTTTGAAAATTATGAAAATTTTAGTCTTTTTTTTTTTGTCAGTTTGGCCTGAAAAATTTCCATCATCAGCTATGTCAATACTTAAATTGAGGCTTTTGGTGAATTTGATGACATGTCAATTTTATATATATATAACTGTATAATGAGGGAATGGCTTTGCAAAAAAAAGAATATAATGACAACTTTGAAAAACTTGACATAGATGTCGACATTGCTGATGACCTTTGATTTTCTCGTTAATTTGGTCGAAAAGAACAAAAGTTACCACAGTTGTTAAAAGTTCACCGACAAAAAATGTCACGCTCTAACTTACTGAATTAAAATTGAATTTTTCATCTGGGGAGCCATGTGAGAAAGTTGCCAAAACCAAGAACTTAAGGTCTGTAATTTTGACTTTAGTATTTTTTATTTTTAGATAAAATTGCACTTTTAGTTCCGTTTATTAAGAAGGTTTTCATGTATATATAGTCTCAAAATTCAAAATAAGGTAAACTACAACGACTTTTTTTGAGATTTGACATAAATACGAATATCCCCTTATTATTTGAAAAATTACAATTACCATTTTTTATGTTTGATGGAATTATGCAATTATCAACTATGCCCTTATTGTGTGTGTGTGTGTTTTTTTTTATAATGTTTTTTTAAATTATAAAAAAATCGAAAGGAGTTGATGAAAAAATTGAAAAAATTATTAAAAAAATATCCAATTACTCAATATAAAAATTAAAAAAATTAATAAAATTATAATCCTTAGGCCACCTTTACCTCGGTTGATTAGTGAGGATATCATCCCTAATCACTCGTTATATTTTGTTTCCTTCATTATGAACCGGCCCGACACTACCCCTCAAGCCCGCAACTGTAGATGATATTTGGGTGATTGCAATCAACTCCACCAGTTTGGTATTACAATATCACTTGGGCCCGCCATATGCAAATTAAAACTGAATTCCAAGTTTGTCCCCAAATATCTACAACTAAATTACTTCATTACCCTTCATTGTGCATATAATAACTTAATTAACCTGTTCCTTCTGTGACATGGCAAAATAGATTTCTCAATCTCCCCATTTTGAAGAAGACACTGCAGTGGCGTCCCAAATAAAAAATTATCGAATATGATCTTCCTGAAAAAATGAAAAAAGTTGTACTCTTTATATTGAGATCCATTTTGCCAATGGAAAAAAAAATTAATTGTTGGTAGTCAAAACTTTAGTCGATGACGAGGTGGAAAGGGACGGTGGTATGGCTCTAAGAGGTCGACTGAGGGATGGGGTGGAAGGGCGGCAGTGGGGAAGGTGGAGGGACGCCATGGATGGGGGATGAAGGGGGCGGTGCTGGGTGGGTGAAGGGGCGACGGGGAGGGGGTTGGTAAGTTTGCAAGGATGGGCAATGAGAAATGGAGGCTCAATGGCTCGGGGGGAGACAAGATTTGAAGCTCAAGGTGCCTGGGGTAGACGATGTTTTAGGCTCAGGGGCTTGAGGGAGACGACTTAGACGAGAATGGAGACTTCGGGTGTGTGTGGGGGGGGGGGGGGGGGGGGGGTGTTGGAACAGGTAGCTTTATTGGTATGAAAAATTCATATATATATATATATATATATATGTTGCTTCTTATTTAGTTCTTCATATATATAAAAGATTCATATATATATATATTGTTTCTTCTTATAATATACAGATTTAACTTTATATAAATATTATTTAAGTTTTATATTATTTAATTTTATTTGTATATGTCAATATATTATATTGTAATAAAAAGAAAAAATTTAATTGTCAAAGAAAATGATTAAGGATATTTTAAAAAAATTAAATTAATCCAGAATTCAATTTTAAATTATTTGTCCAAAATAAACAATATATTATTTATCCTACATATATATACAAACATATATACATGTTTTGTCCAATTTATTTATTTTTAAGATTATTTGGCTTATTTATTTATTTGTCTAAATTGTATTTTAATAGTTCAAGTTATATATTTAGAACTAAAGTATTCAAAATAATTTTTTTAAGTATGCTTTTTAAACCGATACTTTGAAATTTAGGATATAGTTAAAATCTCATTTGATATTCATGCGGGTATAATATTTGGTGTTTAGAAGCAATACAACCCAAGCACATGATGGTGACAATTTTGTCTTATTACAAGGGTAAAAAAGTCTTGTTAAATTAATCAATTCCAATAAGTTAAATAGTAAACATAAGATAGACTAATACTTCCATAATTCAATTTTTAATAAAAGGGCAAATTACATCTACCTCCCCTGAGATTTGGCATAATTACAAATACCCCCTTGTTGTTTGAGAAATTACAAATATCCCCCTAACTTTAACGACCGTCTAACAATTACCCCAATCTATGCATTTTTTATAGTGAACTGACCAAAATACCCTTATGAATTAAAATTTATAATTTTATTTATTTTTTTAAAATATTTTTTTTATTGACTAAGGCGATAATTTTTTTTTAATTTTTAAATTTTTTTCATTCATCCCATTCAATATTTTTATAAGATTTTACTTTTTTTTTTTAAAAATAAAAAAATACTGTAAGGGCAAAGTTGATATTTCTATGCCTCCATCCAAAGATTACATAATTTTATCAAACATTAGGGGGATATTTGTAATTTTTCAAACAACGAGGGGGTATTTGTAATTATGCCAAACCTCAGGGGAGGTAGATGTAATTTACCCTTAATAATAATAAGTAAACATATCACAATACAATCAATCATATCATTATCACAATTTCAATCACAACTTAATACATCACATATTTATCCTATCATCTAAAGTAAAGGTGGCCTTAGTGTATAAGGACATTTTTGTCAGTTCACCATAAAAAATGGATGAAAACCTAACGAAAACTAACGAAAGGAGCTAATTATTAGACAACCGTTAAAATCAGAGGGTACTGGTAATTTTTCAAATAAGGAGGTATTCATAATTATGTCAAATTTCAGGAAAAGTCGTTATAATTTACCCTTCAAATATATATGCTTGGAATATTGTGTACTGCATAATAATTGTTGTCTACTACATAATAGAAGTTGTTGTCTATTATAGGAAAGTGATATTAATATACAAAGTAGGAAAGAAAAAAATATCAGATAAAGGAAAACGTGTTGTAATATAGGGTGTTTTTTTTAAATATTATAACAAGGGTCGGAGGTGGGGAAATTTGTAATTTAGGGGTAATGTTACAGGACTAAAAATTGCAGTTTATAATTTGGATAATTTGTATGTCAAATTTCCCATTAAATTAGGTGAAAAAGAATTATAATTGCCAAACTAAACTCTTGAAACATTATATTTAAATACGATTATGAAAATATTACATTTCATATGATCAAACCTCAATTCATAAGATGTTGGTAATTAATGAAAATATTACAATTCCAAATTTAGTCATGTAACTATATATGGGATGCCATCTTTCATCCTGTTTGAATCAATTTTAGCAATGATGCCCAGTAATTAAAAAAAATTCTCACAGTAAGGATAATACTAACCGGGGTGTTTTCTCCAAAATCCGCCCACACTTTCATTTGCAAGATTGTAAGGCTCCGACATGATCTAGACTAGTTAACATATGAAGTCTCTTGCATGATCCCTCGTATGAGTGGTTTTTGTTCCACGTCTAAGGAGTGCTCGTCTACTTCATCATGGGTATTGCTTTATCGGGGGGTGTGGCCTTTGCGCAAGGGATTTCTCGGATTGGTTTACAGAAGAGTCGTGTCTTGCTCTGTGTTTGCGGTCAGGCCTTGATTTAGGTTGCCAGGTATATTAGTAAAAGAGATGGAAGAAGCGATTGTAAACTTCTGGTGGCATAATCGAGGAGAGAGGCGAGTTCACAGAGTTTGTTGGCACAAAGTTTGTAGACGGACGACTAAGGGGGTTGGTTTTCGAGATCTAAAGGCATTTAATCTAGCGCTCTTGGTAAAGCAGGGATGGCGTATACTATCAAAATTGGATGCCCAGCTCAGTTGAGTTCTTCTAAAGGCACGTTACTTTCCTAATAGTTTGTTTTGGGAGGCTTCGTTGGGCATTAGGCCGTCTTTGACTTGGAGAAGTATTTTAGCAACTCGGGAGATCTTACAAGGTTGATGCATTGAACAGAATTGGGAGGTGGCAAACAATCAGAGGCTATAATGGACTCCGAGGAGCAGGGGTGTATTTTCAGTTCGTAGTGCGTACGAAGTAGTGGCTGAAATAGATCAAAGTAGGAGGGCGTCATCCTCTCGCTAATTCCTGTTTGTATCTGAAAATTACAGGGGTTTTTGGAAGTGTCTATGGTTGCTCCAAATTCAACAGAGAGCAAGATTGCAAGCATGACATTTTGCTGTAGGGGTTGTGCCGACTCTTGAAAACTTGCGTCGTTGGTGTCTTATGGTGGATATTCAATATCTATTATGCGGAGCTGAAGTAGAATCTTTACGACATATTTTGTTGGACTGCTCTTTTGCTAGGTTGGTTTGGGCTATCTCAAACTTAATGGGAGAGGTTTTGGCGGAATGGGCTATCTTTCAAGTAGCATCATGCTGGTTTACTTGACAGTGTATTGACTTTGGTTGGGTTTTAAATTTCTATAATATCCATCCTTGATTCAAAAAGGATAATACTAATCGGAATTTACTACTTTTTTCGTGAACTTCCCATTTGACGTGCACATTATCCTTTAAAATTAGGAATTTCGATCAAATTGATAATGTAGCTTTTCCACCTTTAAATTCAAATTTTTCAAAATATTATGTGGCAAAAGAAAAAAAAAAAGAACAACTTGGTCGGCCATGCCTGGTCAATATTTGGACTAAATGTGCTATTCTTTTTAATTATAGTCCTAAATTGCAAATTCAGAACCGAAGAGGTTCAAAAGTGTCACTTCTACAGTTATAGGATCAAAATTACATTGATGTGGGAATATTTATGTTGAAGTCTTCAAATACCTTCACAAGAATATAACGGTCCACATTGAAAATATCTTATTCAAGACTCTCCTACGATACCTTCACAGAATTTCCTTATTAAAGTCGCCTCATTGGCCTTTGTATTGATTGGTCTAGACTAAGTATTTAAGGTCTTGAAAAGACCTACCACCTCTCTATTAAGAACCTTATTTGTCACTGTTGCTTATTAATATGTATGGACTAATGTGGCCCATAGATCTCATTGTAGATCAAGAGCACACGTGAATCTGTACAATTAGATTGAAAACTATAAATATTAGCTCTTCCTAGTCAGGTATAATTTTTGCTACCCATACTATTGCGTTCTGTCTTCGAGAACCAAGATACTGCCTTGAGCATTGGAGAGCTTTCGCCAGGAATCCTCCTGGCTTGGCCTTGAAATTGTGTCATTTTTGCAAGCGTTGCACTATGCCAAGGAGAATTTTGTTACTTTCAGAGTAACAGAAACACATTGACCCATCACTAAAATACCTCAAATAAATATTGTTGTTTTTATTTTGAACAACATGCTCCAGTGACAATAACAAATGAAGAGGAAAAATTGACAAGTTCCACGATGGGAACTACTTAATTTTATTCATGTAATTTATCTAAGATCAAGTATCCACATGTGTGAACTTATTACAATGGTGCAAAACTAAGTGGTCTATTATTGTAGTTTACTACCCAACAAGCAGACAATTAACCAGTTTAACTTACACACTAGTTGTGATACTACTAGACATACAAGTTTTTATCAGACAACCTGGGACTGGGTATAGCAACCAACGGGATGTTTTTCCTCAGCACAATCCCAAATCTCTCTGACATGTCATATTTTTCACCTTCTCGTAGTTTCCAATCAAATGAATGCAGAAACGAAGCCAATAGATAGGTTACCATTCTTTCTGCCAGGGGCAAGCCAGGGCACACCCTTCTCCCAGATCCGAAAGGGAGATAATGAAAATTGTTGCCACTAAAATCCCACTTCTCAGGATTGATGAAAAACCTGTCGGGCCTGAATTCCATTGGATTATCCCAAATGGAAGGATCTCTTTGGATTGCCCATACGTTTATAAAGACTCTGGTATTTTTCGGGACTGTGTATCCCCCGATAGTTGAAGACTGATTTGGAGACCTTGGGACTAGGAAGGGTACTGGAGGATGTAAGCGCATTGTTTCTTTAAGTACTGCTTGAAGATAATATAATTTGGGCAAGTGAAACTCTTCAACTAAGGTGTTTGTCCCCACTACGTCAGATAATTCCTTTTGCACCTTGTACATGACCTCGGGATTGTTCATAAGCTCAGCAAATGCTAACTCAATCGTTGTCGCAGTAGTGTCAGTGCCTCCAAATATGAGGTTCTATTAAAGAGAATGTGTACAAAATCTTTCTTTTAGTGAACATATACAAATGCCTTTTCAAAAAATATAAGTAATCTAGTATTATTGACACGATATATAAAAAATATAAGTAATCTAGTATTACTGACACGACATAATTCTCATTGTTATTTGATGTGAATTTGATTGATTTTGAAAACGTATATCAAATAAACAATTATAGTCAAAATTGTTATGATTTTGAAAATTGAAGTATTGACAACAGTTCATTAATATTTGTTATGGTTAAATTAGTTATGACCAAAATCTTTGCTATAATCTTTAGCCATTAATAATATCTTAGTCTTGTTTATAATAATAGTTAATAATTGTTGTGCAAATGACCTGAATTCATACAATTTCATAACTTTTTATTTTTAATCATAGTAATTAATTATAACAAATAAAAAATCATATTTCTTTCCTGTAACATACATTGGTATTTTTGATTCTTTTGTTTTCTACAATAGCATTTTGATTCAACATCTTTTAAATTTTCTCATGATAAGGGTGAACTTCGCAAAAAGAGATTGGAATATAAAAAATTTAAAAGATGAAGCACAAAATACTACTTTAGAAAGTTAAAGAACAAAATATTGGGAAAAAAAATGAGCCAATGGAACTCCAATTTTAAGAAGTCATTTGAAATGCACGTGTATTTTTCTAGAGAAAATGGTGAACTGTAGTGAAAAAGAAATTGAAATTACAAAAATAAAAAAATACAAAAATAAAAATGCTATCCGAAAAATTTAATGGATGAAAATGTGAAATGATCTAAGTTGCTGGACCCAAAAATGCATTTAACCCTAATTAAAAATACCAGAAACTTACCTGCAACATGGCCTTGAGTTGCCTCATAGTGATATTTGACATTTCCACATCCTCATTCTTCTTCAGCTCTAAAAGAATTTGGACAAAATCCTTCTTCCCCTCATTCTTCACTCCGCCCGGCCTCTCATGTTCGGCAATGACATCGTCTAGAATTTTGTCGACTGATTCCATTAGAGTTTGCATTTTCTTCTTTATTCCCTGGAGATCAAACCTGGAAAGTGCTGGGAAATAATCAGAGACATTGGGCGTTCCTATCAGATCATTAACCTTCGAGATCACGGTCCTGAACTCCGCTCCAAGCCTCTTACCCTCTTCCCCTTCAATCTTCCCACCCCACAAAAGGTTCATCACCAGATTGAGGTCAGATACGAAAGCTAACTCGCCAACGTCAATGGGTTCTCCAATCTTGGAATAGACATGTCTGATGGCGTTCCTCACCTCATCCTTCCTGAGCTCGTACGACGCTTCCAGGCTGCTGTTACTTTGCATCTCGCGTGCTAATATCTTCCGCATGAACCGCCAGTTGGAATTCTGTGGCGAAAACGCGATATCGTTCGCACCACGACTGAGAACTAGCGCTGCAACGGTAGCATCACGATCAGCGAAAATCGGGTCTTGATCACGAACCACCTGTTTTATCAGGGACGGCGAGGCGATAACGACCGTCAGTTTGCTCCCTAGCCGGAGCTTATATATTGGGCCGTATTGCCGCGCCAAGTCCGTGAACTGTTGGAGTATATTGCTGCGCAGAAACGGCAAATATCCAAGAATCGGCAAGCCCCGGGGCCCTGGCGGCAAGGGAGGCGTTTTCCCGGCCACACGCGTTGAGGACTTTATGTACCAGAAAATGGATGCTAGTACGATTGACACTAAAAGAGCTGCCATGTAAAAAGGATCCATTTAGGTTTTCTTGGTATCTCTAGAAATAACTTGAAACGGTTTTAGTTGGAATTGATTCCTCTGAGAATAAACATGAGAATGGTGAATGTCCAGGATTGACAAGGGCCGTTATATATATAGGTGAAAGATCTTTTGATTCATTATGATGTTATGTGGTACTACTGTCGCAGCATGGTTGAAGGACAATTCTTATCAAATCGATCACACAGCAAGAATGATATACTTATAATATATATAATTTATCATTTTTTTAAAGAGATAAATGCAAATTATCCTCCTAAAATATTGGAAAAGCACCCCCCCCCCCCACAAGAAAATAATAGGGCAAAGAGCTTCCCCGATCTTTTAATAAAGAAGCATATTACCCCCTCTGTTGGGCAGTGTAGTTCACTCGCTCATTTTGTGGCTACTTTAGCTATTTTGGTCTGTAACAGGTCACTTTAACCCCTAATTACTAAATAAATCGCACATATTTCCGTAGAAACTATGTAGAATCCATAAAATAATAAAACCTCTAAAAGAAGAGGAAAGCGTGTTGCAATATAATGAAAGAGAAAGTGATAATACTTTTTAAATTTTATATTTAGTAATTAGGGGTAAAAGTGACCATTTATAAACCAAAATAATTAAATCAGTCACAAAAATAGGCAAATAAACTACACTGCCCAATGAAGGGTGGTAATATGCTTCTTTATTAAAAGGTTGGGGAAGCTCTTTATCCTTTTATTTTTTTTATGGCTTTTGCACTTTTCTATTATTTCAGGGACGCAATTTGCATTTCGTCCTTTTTTTAAATTGTATACCAATAACACGACAAGTATACTACACTTGTCATGAAATTAGTTCAAACTTGATCAAACTTTTTCTAAACAAGAAAATTTTTGCATGCACGAAGGAGAAAATGCCGTCATATTCATAAAAAGTAAAAAGAGAAGAATAGATTATGGTCATAAATATTCTAGTGTACTAGTGGCGTGTTGGAATCATTAATTAGCACCACAGCTCATTCAAACATGAGAAAGATGCATTGATCCTGGAAAGTGTGTGTGTGTGGTTGAATTTTTGTGTTTTGAGAATGAGGGTTAAGCACAGTAATTAAGAATATGAAACGAGAGGAAGGGTGTTTCTTATCCGGGTAGCGTTGCTCGTTAAGACTTTTTTCTGTATAGGCAAAATGAAACTTTACTTCTGTTGGGAAAAAAAAAAATATAAATATATATGTGTGTATATATATATAATTATTGCGTCTATTTTTTATGATTATGGACTAAAAATTATGATAAATAGTTATTATTAATTATATGGTTAAATAAAATCATACAAAAAGTTACCTTTTTATTACATAGCTATGGGCAATTATATGTATTTTAGCCAAAACTCACAAAAACCACGACCAACAATCAATGTGTGGTCGTGGTGAATGCAAATTTATTATTACTATTTATTTGTATTGTTGGCAATTAACAATAGTTAAATTCTATATTTTTTTCTAATGATCCTGTATAAGAGGAGTTAATATATATTATATATATATATATATATATATATATATATAGGATAAATTACAATAATCTTTTCTGATGTTAGGCATAATTACAAATATTCCCTTGTTGTTTGAAATATTACTAATACTCCCATGATTTTAACAGTCGTCTTTAATTTGGATAGGTTCTTAGTGGATAAAAATTATAATTTAATTTTAATTTTTAAAAAATTTCATCCATCCCGTTTTATTTTTTTATAAGTTTTTAATTTTTTTTAAATAAATAAAAAATACCGAAATGGCAAAGTTGATAATTTCATACCTCCATCCAATGATTACATAATTTTATCAAACATCAAGTCGTATTTGTAATTTTTTAAATAATGAGGGGGTACTCATAATTATGCCAAGCCTTAGAGAAGGTTATTGTAATTTTTTCATATATATATATATATATATACACACACACACACACACACATAAACATATAATTTGAACTTCTATTCAAGCACATTAATTTAATCCCATAATTATTTAAAGAGTAAATTACAATGAATTCTCTTAAAATTTAGTATAATTACAATTACTGACTTGTTATTTAAAAAATTATCAAAATTTTATGATTTTAACTGGCAAACTTAAAGAGTAAACAACTAGAACATTTCGTTAGTTTTTGTTAGCTTCTCATCCTTTTCCCGTTGCAAACTGGCAAAATGCCCTTATTAATTATGAAACAATTTTACTATTTTTTTTTTTTTTTTTTATGATTTTTTAAGATTTCTTTGGACTAGAAGGATAAGAAGAAATTTTACATCTTCAATTTTTTATAATATTTTCATTTACAATAAAAAACTATTAAGGGAAAGGTGGACATACCAATTCAACCTCAGTCCAAGAACAACATATATATTAAGTTCATCAAATATTATGCGATATTGATAATTTTTAAACTACGACAAGTATTTAAAGTATACCAACCTTAGGCTATTTACCCCTTTATTTAAAAATTATACACTTTTAATCAATTTCGAGTAACTCTATTATAAGTGCATTAAAAATGACATTAAGTGGACCATTTTTATTTTGTCAACTATTCATCATTAATAAAAAAAAAAAAATACATCATCAGATATTCAACAAATATACTTAATTTAAAATTTAAAAATTTTTAGATAAGTAAATTGGGTAAGTCAAAAGACAGAAAATATAAAATTTAAAAAATGAATTAATTATTAATAATTATATTAATTTTGGATCAGTAGTCTCGGGGTCGGTCAGGTTTACAAAAGTTTACCCCAACGCATCCTAACACTCGGTTGAATCGACCATAGAAATTTAATTTGAATTATCTATGAAGTGAAATTAATAATTCTTTTCAGGTATTTCAATTTTTAATTATTACGTTTTCCCCCCTTTTTTGCAAAGATTTTGGTCCAAATTTTAAAAAATAATTTATGATTTTTCCTCAGCCCTCACTAGATTTGGGGCCATTGTAGCGATGACACCGCGACCATCTCCCCAGATCCGACGGCTCTTAGTTGTGCCACCTCACCTATTTTTAAATTACTTTTATAATATAAATTAATTATTTTGTATGTGATATATATAACCAATAAAAATTATGGTAAATGACTGCTATTAACTACAGTTAAATAAAAACAATGCAAAAAACTAGTTTTTCTATCGTGAAAAAATTATTTGCCACGGCTAATAGCTATTTTGCACCATCACAGAAACTACGACCAACAACCATTGTGTGATCGTGGTCAATAACTATTTGCTACGGTTATTTGTTATTAACCATAACAACTAACCACAGTTAAATATAATTCTTTTAGTGATATCGATAGATTACCTAGATACAATTTGTAACAATATTTTATAGAATGGTATAATTTATAATAATTTAATAAAAAAAGCACAAACCTCTTAGTGGAAGCAAATTAAATTAAAAATTCAAACTAACAAAAGTTTAAAATTAAAAAGCCTCCAAATACATTATATATGACTTTTATTAAATAAATCAAATTTATAACAATATTTTAGCAATTGTTGCTTTCATATATTTTTTTTAATATAAAATCCAAAAACGATTGGAGAAGCATAGAGAAAACGAGAAATAAATAAATTATGAAGAAAAGAAAAACTCTATTAACTATTAGAAAGTTACTCATTGTCTTACATTGAAAAAGTTTAAACTAAATTTAAGTACTTTCTCATTGTTCCACACTGAAAAAGTGTAAGTTAAGATATTGCACTTTCTTATTTGTCCTACATTGGAAGGCATACAATAGCTTAAGCTATTTATATTATAAATATGTGACAGTTATTTGAATAATTATCCATAAACCACTTATCTATCTATTTTCTTTGACATTTATTTGCTTCTCATTTTGTATATTTTGCTATATTTGTTAGTGAAATATAAATTTTATTATATTTATTAATTTTTTAAAAAAATAGCAAGATCAGTTGAATCGAATTTTGGATGAATTGGTTTTGATGGGTCCACACTGATTGATAGGTCCTGATTTTATGATTGTGGTTCCGACTAGACACATGATCGATTTTGGATTGAACTGATCCAAGTAGCCGATCCTGTCCGAGTTTGAATCACGCTAGGTGGGCCATTTTCTTAAAACATGGCATGTTATGCATTTTATCTAGTAAATATTGAATCAATATATATATATATATGTATTGTTATTAAATAATTTCAGGTCATATTTAAATTTATAATTATTCTTATATCATTTACTCCATATATGTATAATATACCAACTTTTTAAAATTCAAATTTATCCCTTATTTTTTTTCTTCTCTTTAAAAAAATTTGATCAAATTAATAATTTCATAATTATCTTTTGTTCCTCTTAACTACACACTACTCCACATTTTTTCCCACTTACTTCTCCATATTTATTATAATTTATAATTTATTAATTTCATAAAAAAAATTCTTATTATCTCACACCAAAATTATTTTTATATGCTCGTGGGAACCGCGTGCAACGATAATTAGTATATCCAAAAGTATACATGCTCTTCTCGTACTGTATGTTTAAAAAGGGGGTTAATTAATTATACTTACCTCTCTTGAAATATGTGCAAAGATCTCCTTAATATTTAAAAGAGTTAATACATTTTGTCGTTTAAACTATAATTAATGTATATTTTTGGTATCTATTTTTTTTATGTCATCAACTTACCATTTCAACTTTACAAAATTTTACACTGTCATTTATAATTGATTTGCAAACAAGTTTTTTTATAAAAAAAAAAAAAAAAATCACATGTAATGCACATGTGATATTTAAGGGTTATATGATGTGGTATTTTCACATATTCACAGCACGTGATATTTTTCTAGCGAACAAATCAACAAAAATACGATCACATATGGCAAAGTGTAAATTTCGCAATATTACTATCGTAAATTGATACAAAAAGAGTTTCGATGACAAAATATAAAAATAAATAAAGTTCGAATGACAAAATATAATTTACCATATTTAAAACATATAAATATGGTCTCGTTTGATGCCGTTAGGGCTACCAGTTAGCCTCAAGCTAAGCAGACACTCGCAAGGTTCGTATTATTGTCGTAATTAGCAGTTTGGAAAATTGATGGTTTGATGAGTCATCAATCTAGAATTAGCAGTTTAGAAAGGTCGTTATTGAATTTTATGATTTGAATTCCCAGCATACAACGGTTCTGTCACGTCGTGCGAAAACGTGGAATATCACTTCATTTCAAATATGATCTGCTTCTTCTTATTTATTTATTTTTTAGTGTAGTACGAAATAATCTCGATAAGTTGCAATAAATTTAAAAAAAAAAATAATTTATCGGTTAAAATAAAATTTAATAATTTGAATAAGTTAGTTATAGAAGATATAGATACAGATAGATAGGATGGATAATAAAAACGCTAATTCTGACATTTTAAGAAAATAGTGCAATGGTGTCACGTAACTTTCATTTGTGAGTGTATAAGGAGTTTTTTTTATAGTAGTATAGATTATTGATCCAATTATTAATATTTTAATTATTTTTATTAAAAATAATATATAATATAAATACTTATAATCGAATTATTTTAATTAATAATAGTTCACCGTTTCAAATTATTATAAAATAATGGTCAATGGAGCAAGCTGTTACTTGATCACGACTACAGTCAACTTTATGATGTGTTGGATTGAAACTTTGAACATTATGCTAGAAGCAGAAAAGTCTTTAACAAGATATATATGAATACATATGTGGTAAATTTGTTATATACTTTTATTCGTGGATAAATATTTTAGCTACACTCATAAATATCACGGTCAATAATTTTTGCGTAGTTGAGGTCAATAATTATTTATTATAATTATTTATTTTTATTAAACGCAATTAGCCATGATTAAAAGTTATCAGTGCTTGCATATTTGGTTTTTAGTTTACAAATTTAGTCCTGAATTCAGAATAAAAAAAATTATAATATTAATAATAAAATACGAAGAGAAAATTTTAAAGTTGGTACTAAAAATATATATTAAGTGACATAATCTTGATCTTATTGCATTATAATTATTAGTGAGAATACTATAGATAAGTTGTTACTATATATAATTAGTGATACATCTATATTGACATCTCAGTGATAATACAAATATAACGGCAGCAAGTTATTTATTATCTCTGGATATTCATCACTGTATATATATCACCAATTGTTTTAATTAAGTGAAACTTTATGTCGCTATTCTTGCTAATGATAATTTTCACAAAAGAATTATGATCATTAAAACATTAACAAAATTCATATTGTAACAAAATACTATAGATAATTATTGTTACGTATGTATAGATAAGTAATTAAAGTAATAGTACTATATAATATCATTTTATTTTATTTTTTTGAGAGGCTAAAATACCATATATTACAGTAAAGTTTGGCTGTTGTTATATTATAATAATAATAATAATAATAATAAATAAAAATAAGTATCAAGAATATGGTTAAATAAAAAAACTGAAACTACCAAAATGCATTTATTCAGATATTTGTTTAAATAGTATATATGATCTTAATTAGTTACCTAGATAATATTGTAATATATTAGAAAATTATATTTTATTGTGTTTGATTCTCATTTTACTTATAGCATTTAATTATTTAGAATGATCTTACATTATTCAAAGTCTTAAGATCATAATTAGGCAAAACTTTGCCATAACTCTTTAACCCCCTCCTTCCAAAAAAAAAAACAAAAATAAATTGAGATAACTATTTTTTACCAGCCAATTTATAGCCAGATCGTGGAGAAAGAGGCCCCAGGAAGGTCTTGAGAACCTTTCCCCAACTAGGGCCCAAGGAAAACAGGACCCAGAAGGAAAATCGTTGACATGAGAAATCAGGAGGCCTAACGCCACCCTGTCATCTTTGGGCTGACAACAGTCACCCAACGCAACAAGGGCGATGACGTCGTCCATGGAACCGAGGTCGGTCGCCCTTGCTTCCGGTCGCACGCCGGGGTGGGGTGGAGAGATGTGTAATTATTATTTTTTAAAATGATATTTTTATTTTTATAAATTATAATAATATATATAATATAATTGTATTTAACGTGTTGTGTAACTCATTTTTTAAAGTCATGTAGGACTAAAATCCCCCAAAAAAATATTTAATTGACATGTCATGTCAATTTTTTGGTAAAAATCAAAATTTCGAGCCATCAAAGGATTAAATTTTATTAATTTTGAAACTTAACACATAAAAACTAGGCGTATTTAACGGGCCAAAAAAATTAATTTTTTCCTTATAAAAATTTTAATTTTCTATATTATAGGTATATTTTAATTAAAATTTATATAATATACTATATAAATATAAAAATTTTCCCTCGTATATATGGAGGGGCAGATTGTTCTTAAAAAATTAGGTCCAAATTGACCAAAAAGCTGTGTGATTCATTCATAATATAAGAGTGACTTTTTATATTTAAATTTTCATAGAAAACTTTTTGATACTTTTTTATATCACGGGGAATCAAAATAAATTTAATTATTATTTAAAAGCTTTGTCTGATTTACATTGACAATTATAATTGATTTATTAAAAAAAAAAAATGCGTTGAACAAAATTCTTGAAACAGCCCACTACAAAACTGGGAAAAACAACTTTGACCCCACCCCTAAAATTAAGTTCACATTTCCTATTCAGAATGAAAACACATGCAACGCCGTCTGTGGGAATCGAACCCACGACCACATGGTTAAAAGCCATGCGCTCTACCGGGCTGAGCTAAGACGGCTTGATGTCACATTTTTGATTATTCAATATACTTGTGAAGTTTTGACAGACTTTGTAGCATAGATCTGAATGAAGGGGTTTTCTGGAAAATTTTAAATTAAGTGATTTATAATAATAATTTAAATGAAGCTAAATTAAGATGTTTGAAAAATATAATTTTTGCTTATGATTCTCTTAAATTAAGTTGAAATAAACTAAAAGTTGTAAATTGTTGAGAATGTGCTTATTTAAAACTTAAGGTACTTTTATAATTCAGTTGAATTTTTTTATAGCTTTTTTACCAAATTATTTATTGTGTATTTTAAAAATACCACATCCTGATAATAGTTAAAAATCTATCCACCTACTAAGATACATATTAATATTATAATAAGTTAGTAATAGATCAATTTTTTAATTTTTACTAAACATTTCCACATCAACTTTTTTCTACTTATAACTATTATTTTCAAGGGTTAATTACACTTTGCTCCCCCTAGGTTTGATGTAATTAGACCTAGATCTCCTGTAGTTTGGAAAATTACATCTAGCACCCCTGAAATTTGTTTCATCTAACAAATAAGTCCCTTCGTTAGCCAAAATTAATCAAATTAACTGATATTAACAAAAAAAATCAGAAAAAAATTATGTATTAACCGTTAATTAACTTATTATTGATTTATTGCAGGTCAAATACATTTTTTATGATCAAATTACCCTCATACGTCTTCATGCATTAATGTATCTGAAGACGTATATCTTCACTATTATAAGGGTAATTCAATCCGAAAAATTTTATTTAACATGCAATAAGTCAATCAACAGTAAATATAGATTTATGTCTAACTTTTTTTGTTTAATATTAGTTAATTCGGTGAATTTTAACTAACAGAGGGACTTATTTATTAGATGTAGACAAATTTTAGGGGTGCTAGGTGTAATTTCCCAAATTACATGAGTTTACATGTAATTACATCAAATTTTAAGGGAGGGAAATGTAATTATCCCTATTTTCAAACATTCCCTACATCTACATCTTAAGCATTTATCCACTTTTTCTGAAATTAAGTACTAAATGATATACACAATGCAAAATGTTTATATATTATAGGATGAATTATATAGACACTCAATGAGATTAAGTTTAATTACACAAAACATCCTATTTATTTTTTTTAAATCATAGGCGCAATTCTGAGGGGGTATTTGTGTAATTTACCACAAAATTTTGTAAAATCACAGGTGGATACACCCCAGTTGGTGTTAAAGTAATGCACCTCTTGGAATATTTGTATAAAATTTCACCACTAAATTTATAATATATTTATAATTATAACTACGCCTCAAGAAGTGTATTCGTAATTTATAAAAAAAACAATAAATATATACATAATTTTATAAAAGAATTGGAGAAATTTATGTAACTAAACCTAATCTTAAATGGGGAAGGGGTGGCAATATAATCAATCTATATTATACGTATATGGTCAGTCCTTAAATTAATTATTTTTGGTATGTATACTATTCATTTACTAACATTCATTTTCTCCATGAGGCAATTGTCACTTTTGAGTAACCACTTTTACAAATAATTTGGCTTGAATGCATAAAACCTCTCTATATTTTAAAAAGTTCATTAAAAATCTCCTATTATTTTAAAAATAGGCAAAAAATTTCTCTCTATTTTTTTAAATATAGCTCAATGGCCCATCTCTGTTAAGTTTAACTAACGACGTTAAGTTTTTTTATAAATGATCGTTATACAATTACTTAATACATATTTCTTATTTTACTGATCATTGGATCTTCTTTCATTAAATAATGATTGTCAGATCTGATCAATTAATTTCAGTCATTAGATCTTAAAAAAATAAAAAATTCAAATTCAATAAGATTATTTTAATTTATATTATATATAAATAATTTAGAATTATAAAAAAATATTACATTATATATAAAAAGTAAAAAAAAAAAAAAACCAATCACCATCACCGTTGATGAATTTTGCAATACAATAATTCTATTTGTTAATGAATTTTGCAACGAAAAATTTACTTGTTAAAAAATTTAGCAATAAATTATTTAAAGTACATACATATTAGACAATGTAGATTAGAAACAAAGTTTTTGCTTGTTAATTAGCCCGAAGTTATTCTTTGCATAAATTTTTTTCATAGCTATTGAATAACTTTTTTTGTAGTAATTTTAGTCTATTAAAGACAAAAAAAATTGTCGAAATAGACCAATAATTCAAGTTCAAAAGCACTTTAGGCGCGTGCATTCCACCTCCTTAATTTATGATGGCAGGGTTTTTTTTTGCTAAATTTATTAAAATACAAGAAGTTTTTTAACCTATTTCTAAAATATGAGGGGATTTTTAACCATTTTGAAAAAAATAAAACGGGTAAAATAAAAATTAGCCTAATAAATAGGAACTCAGAAGTTGGAGTACTTAGTTTTTCATGATGTCATTATATGAATTGAAAAATCATGTTACTTTGTATTTAAAATTTTACAATGATTTATACTTTCTCTCTTTGATCTACATTTATTTTTTTATCTTAACGTATACTCTTTTAGAGGGATAATTACAGTTTTGGTTCTCATATATTAATGTCATTAATTCGTTTTCAATTCTTAAATATATTGAAATTCTATTTTAGTCTTTCAACTTTTAAAATATTAATGGTTTTGGTCTTTAACCCTAATTAATGATCATTTTGCCCTTTAAAAATATATATATATATATATATATGTATATATATATATAGTCCAATCATCTTTTTTCTATGCTAATGATATGACCCAACATGCTTCGAAAATTAAAATTAAACCTCCATAAATTCATATATACCTTTTTTTGACTGCCTTGTTCCCGGAATATTCCAAATCCTCGATTTTATGAACTTTCTCCAACCACACTATTTTGGAATACCAAAGACTTAGAATACTCGGGAACAAGACGATCAAAGAAATGTATGAATTTATAAAAGTTTAATTTTATTTTCAAATGCTTGTTAGGTCTGATCATGGACATAGGGAAGAGATGGACTATATATTTTCTTTGAAATGACAAAATGGTCATTAATTAGCCCTAAAAACTGAAATTGTCAATATAATTAGGGACTAAAAATAAATTACTGGCAATATATGAAACCAAAACTGCAGTTATCCCTCTTTTAGATGAAAAATTGATTATAACAGTCCGTTAATGTGATGCATTATTACAACAAAATTCAAATAAATTATTGAGTTTATATATCATATTTGTTAGGAACCCTTTTCTATAGTAGACAACGAGGTCTTTTAAAATTTGATACAATTATAGATATTTTCTCATTGTTTAAAAAATTAATAATACTGTTCTGATTTTATAGTGGCCATCCAATATCTTGCCCAAATCGTTAGTTTCGCTTAGGTCTCCATCTATTTTTTTTTTTTTTTTTCCTGATGAACTAGCACATATGTTATTGTGAACTATGAACTATAATCTTATTATTTTTTTAAAAAAAAATAATTTTTTGTATGAACAAAATGGATATTTTTTTACAATTATTAAATTTTTTTATTAAAAAATACAACAAGGATAAAGTTGATAATTCCAGGCTTCCATCCAAAGTTACATAATTCATCAAACACGAGCACAGTATTGGTAATTTTTCAAGCAACAAAAGGATATTTGTAATAATGCTAAATTTTAAGAAAATATTATAATTTATCCTTTTTATATGATATATTACCCAACTTATTTTTTCAACCACTAGCATTATTTTATTTTAATCTCACTTTCTTTATATTTATTTTTATACAATTGATGATAAATGCATAATCGCATAGCATGCGCGGATATCTCAATGGCATTTTTTTTTCTCTAGAAAATGTTTTCATCTTAATTTTTTTTCTCTCATTATTTTATAATATTTTATTTAATTTATGCGTCCCAAAATTATTATTAATGGATGATTTTTTAATAAAGAAGTTTTATTTTTTTAATATTGGTCCCTCAAATTATGTTTGTTCTTGCAATAATCAATATCCAAAATAAGAAAGCTTGGAAATCTTTAACCTATTATATTATTTTTATTAGCTTGGAAATCTTTAACCTATTGATATTATTTTTTATTTATTTATTAAATTAGAATTAATCAAAATTATATAACTAAATATGTTTAATGTAATTTACCTATGTGATATACAAGTGAGCATATTACCAGCCGATGAAAAAAACATAGCTATTTATCCCCTGTGTTAATTAAAATAAAATATTTACCCCCTTATCTAGGGCGGTAAATTACTCTATTTTTATAAGCACAGATGGTTAAATTGTTGCATTTAGAAAAAAAAATAATTATATTTACACCCTTCACTTATTGTCTTTTTACACAAACTGCTGTTGCCTTTTAAAAAATTACAGAAACCACCCCTGGCGGCCCTTATTAACTAGGTCAACCATTAAAATAATTTTTCAATAATAAAAATTCCCCTAGGGTATTTATATAATTATCAAAAGGTAGAGGTGTCAAAGTAATATTTATAAAGATGATTAATATGACTCCATATATATATTTTTATTATTTATACTAATTTTTTATTTAAAAATAAATTATTATATTAACTTTTTTATTGATTAAATTATTTAATTAATATATAAATAAGATTAGTTAATAAATTATAAGTTTAAATTTAAAAATTATCACACGTGCATAAATTATTTAAAATTATTAAAATTAAGAAATTAGTTATCCTCTCTTTATATTTATAACTAAGTTTTACTGAAATAAAAGATAAAAATGATTTATGTATTTTATATAAATTTAATTATAATTAATAAAATAAATGAATTTATTTATTAAAAAGATATTCTAATAAAACGGGGGTTAGGGTGGGCATGCCAGTGTGATTGGGGAAGAAGGGATAATTTTTTTAAATAAATAATTTAACATTATTTTTAATAAATAAATTATTTATTTTTTCATTCTAATATGATTTATATAAAATAAATAAATTATTTTTAATTTTAATTTTAGTAATGTTTAGTTATAAATAAAAATAAAGCATAAATAATATTTTAATTTTAATAATTTTACTAAGAATAATTTATATATTAATTAAATAATTTAATATTTTAATTATTAAGACATGTAATTTATATAGAGATTCAATAAAAATGTTAATATAATAATTTATATTTAAATTAAAAATTAGTATATAATAAAAAATAGAGTCATATTACTCATCTTTATAAATATTACTTTGACACTCATTCTACCTTTTGAAAATTATAAAAACACCTTTAAGGGCATTTTTATCCTTGAAAAATTAATTTAAAGATTGACCTAGTCAACATGGGTACTTTTGAGTTTTAAAGGCTGCCAGGGGTGATTTTTGTAATTTTTGAAAAGGCAGGAGTGGTTTGTGTAAAAAGACAATAGGTGAGAGGGGTGTAAATATAATTATCCCCCTTTTTTTGTCTCGTAATGTACAATTTTTTTCAGTTTTGGTTTTATTAGTTATGAGATTATCATTTTTTACTCATAACTTTTAAAAATTAGCACTTTTGGTCTGATAATACTTTTTCGTTAGATAGTTTAACAAAATAATGCCACGTGCTTAAATATGACCTTTAGTGCTTTTACATTTTTTTCTCACTGATTATAATATTTTGACTTATGATCCAATAATTTTTAAAACATATAATAGTATAATCTTGTGCATTTAAGGGTCGCGTGTCATTTTTGTCAACTATCTATTAAAAATATATTGTATGATCAAAATTCCAACACTAATTATTTAAAGTTAAGAAATAAAAAATAAAAAGTATATAACAAATTAGATAAAAATAGAAAAACTTTGATTTACGATGAAAAATATTATTTCCTATGACTTGTTTTTTGTCTTTCAAGTGCAGACTCGAATCAATCATTATCTCTGTGCAGAACTTCAAAGGAAAAATCCCTACACTCTTGTCAGCTACCGAGTTAAAGGTTCATTTAGGGTTTGGAGCCACAACTCCACCTTATCTTGAAAGGCTAAAAATAGATACTATAATTCATAATCAATCAGGCCTAATTCGAGGGACGAAAATGTAGTTTCATAATTTTAGAGGTTATGAGTTCATATTCTATTAAATATGTGGGATGTTATTTATTGTAGGACAAGAGTTGGTCTACTGTATAGTAGATTTGTGATCTACTATAATAGTATGTACTATTGAGCATAATATGATTATAATAATAATATTTGTTAAATATTAATTTTGATAGGAATGATTGTACCTGTAATCGTAATTAATAAAAATCCATTACTCTTACCTAAAAAAGATACTATAATTCATACATACATATATATATATATATGAAAACAATTTAATATCAGTAACATTAATTATTTGTTACCAAATAACAAAAAATATTAATTATTTTTTATCAATTCTTCTTAATATATTAATCTACACTCAGAACATTTATATTTATTAAAAAAGAATCTAATTATTATTGATGTAATTAATCACGTCATGATTATTTAGCAACAACATAATCTCTTTTTGAAATTGTAGAATTTGTGCCAATGAAGCTTAGCTTAGTTGACGAAAGGAGGCCACATGACCTTAGAGGACATGGGTATGAATCCCACTATATGCGTGGAATGTTGTTTCTACTGCATAGTAGATGTTGGTTAGATTTAGTTTTTCAAAATATAATTGTTGTAATAATATTTTTTAGATATTAATATTCGACAGAAATGATTAGCTCTTTTTTGACTTTAACATCGTTTTTTTTCTCCCCATTTTGTTAGAAATTTTACTAGTTAAAAATTTATTTGTAAACTTTTGTGAAAACTTTTAAAATTTGTCAAAATCAGTTATTTTATTTCTAATATATTTAAAAATTTTATTACTAAATTCATTGTGTTTTAATTTTTTTAGGGATAATTACACTCTCATTTTCTAAGATTTGGTGTAATTACACATACACTTCTTGTGATTTAAAAAATTACACCTAGCACCCTGAAGTTTGCCTACATCTATCTAATAAGTCCCTTCATTAATCAAAATTCACCGAATTGACAGATATTAACAAAAAAAATTAGAAATAAATCTATATTAAGCATTGATTGACTTATTACTGACCTATTGCATATTATTTTTAAAATTAATTTTTTTCGGAGTAAATTATCCTTATAACGGTGAAGATATGCATCCTCAGATATATTAATGCATGAAGACATATGAGGGTAATTTTTTCATAAAAAAATTTATGTAAGCTACAATAAATCAGTCAATTAAGGGTTAATTTATATATTTTTTAATTTTTTATTAATATCAGTTAATTTGGTGAATTTTAAAAAAATAAGAGACTTATTTGTTAGATGAAACAAAATTTAAAAATGCTATATGTAATTTTTCAAATTATAAATAATTTACATATAATTATATCAAATTTCGAAAAAAAAAAAAAAAGCGTAATTATCTCTTTTTTTTTTAAACTATTCGCATAATTTTTGGTAGTGTTGCAAGGGGATGGGGTGCACGATCCAGCCAGCTTCCAGAAACTTTTGTGGAAAATCATGAACAGCTTTTGGCTTTTCATCTGTTCCGATAAGATAACGTCTTGGAAATTACACAATTTTTGTCTATGACAGAAGCTCTGCATGACCACAGACATGTGTGATTATGGCATAGGTTTATGCATTTTGCTCAAGAGTCGTTTTTTGGTATTATTAGGCGTAATTACGGGTGATAAAAAAAACTTAAAATCCTCCAAAATCGAGGGCATAAATAATGGAATTGAATCATTTTTCATAATTTCTTTTTTAAATTATAATTCTTAATTTAGAATAAATTGCGCTCCACAAATAGTTTGATTTTAATTTAGAATTTAAAAAATCGTCAAAAATTGAACCGTATCGCTAAATATATAAATATTTTTTATTTATACACAATAATTCGATAAAATAATTAATCTTTTAGAAGAATTTCATATTCGAAAGTCTATTTTTGTAAAATTTATATTTGAATTTTATACAAAAAAAATATATGTTTAATTCTTTAAGCCCATTAATTTGATGATTTTCCCTTCCCCCCCCCCCCCCCCCCCCCCCCCCCCCCCTTTTTCTTCCCCTTTTCTTCTTCTCTATTACCAATTTTTTTAACCTGTCTTTTTGGCCTCTAATCTTTGTTTTCTCTAAATTCGATCATTAGCCTTCATTGGATTAAGTTTTTTCTTGTTGGATTAATATATATTATCTTATATTTTAATTTACTTAAAGTTGTGGAGATTGTTGGTGGTCTATGATACACAATGTTGATTTTTCTTACTTGTTTCATTGCTTGATTTTTGTTAATCAATACCTTATTTTTGTTGTAAATATTAAAATCGTCAAATTGCCCGCAACCGCACAAAACCGCTCATTTGATTTTGGTCTTAAAAGTGCAATTTAAAAAATTAATTAATTGTAAATCCATCAATAATAATTCGATTAGGGAATAGGTCTAAAACAATCGAAACCACACTGTGAACACCCCTAGGTGTAATTGCTTGTCTTTTTTTCTCGTCTTATCTCATTTCAATCATAAAAATGAAAATAAATGAGGCCAATGAGGCATAGCTCAATTGGCAAAGTTGATGCTCCATAATCTTAGAGGTCATGGTTCGAACCCCTCTAGGTGCGTGGGATGTAGTCTGTTGTATAGCAAGAGAGTTGGTCTACTGTATTGTAGGAGTTATTATCTATTGTAATAGTAGGTGTTATTGAGCAGGATACATTTATTGTAATAGTCTTTGTTAGATATTAAAGTTGACACGAATGATTGTACTTGTAGTCGATTTATTTTATTAATAAAAATTCATCATTCTTTTCTTAAAAAAAATAAATGAGATGAGATTTTATTTTGAGTATGTGATTGATTCCGAGATGAATCGTAAGCTTTGACCGTTTTATTTTCAGTGTCATTTTTTTTTGAGTAATTTTCCAGTTATGTTTTACATTAAAATCTTGTTACTTTTAATATTAGCCAATGTTTTGGATAATTACACTTTCTTCCCAATATAAAAAGTAATAAAAAATTTAACGGCAAAAAATTTGATAATTTTAATATTATTGTTAATTATATATGTTTAGCGTGACAAGAAGGTTTACTTTGTCATAATAATATTTTCATAATTTTAATAATTACTATAATTTTATAAAATTGTTATTAGCAAAAATTTGTGACAAAAAATGATATATAAAATAATTACTAAATACAATTAGTGCCACATATATAATAATCACTAAATAATTATTGTCATTATATTGTGTTGTCACTATATATATGTCATTAATTATATTTAGTGGCAACTTTACACACAATTTTTATCACGTGTAATAATAATAATGATAAAATAATAATTATTGTTACTTTATATTATTATTGACAAATTTAAAATTTTCATTTAATATTTTGTCTTTAATATCATATTCTTTTATAGTGTCACCTAAAATTTGGTATAATTATACGTAGACTTCATGTAGTTTGAAAAATTACATCTAGTACCCCTGAGGTTTGTTTTTGTCTAACAAATACGTCCATTCGTTAGTTAAAATTTATTGAATTTGTTGATATTAATAAAAAACATAAATAAAAATTGATATTTACCCTCGAATGATTAATTACTGACTTATTGCAGGTCAAATATTTTTTGTGACTAAACAACTCTTTAACTGTAAAGATATAACTCATCATATTCATTAACGTGTGAAGATGTATAAGAGTAATTCATTCATAAAAAACATTATTTTTGACCTATAATAAATCTGTAATAAGTCAGTCGGGGTAAATATATACTTTTTTTAATGTTAATATCACCGAATTCAATGAATTTTGACTAATAAAGAGACTTACTTGTTAGATAGAAACAAACTTCAGAAGTATTAGATGTAATTTTTTAAACTATAAAAGTTATATGTAATTACATCAAACCTCATGATAGAGGAGCGCAGTTTCTCTTTTATTTATCTTCAAATAAATTGTATTGAATATTTTTTTTTGGTTTAATTTCGTTGTTGTGTTTTTGTTATATTTATGCCCTTCTAATAAATTCCATTTACCATTTTGGCATTAGTTTGTTTTTAGGTATTATTAATATATATAATTACTTTTTTCTGATGTATAAGGTAATTTTATTTTATAACGAACCTTTGGGATTATGCTTTTAATATTTTGTTTACACGTTAAAAATTTATTTATTACCATTTTTTATAAAATTTCGGCAATATTTTTCCATACCGACAAATATAGTAGTAATAGTAATTACTTTATACATAATTTTTTTAGCCAAAAAGCAATAAAATCCTCATGTGTTTTGAAAATTCAGCTAAAAACTGCCTTGTGTTTTTAAAAATAGACAAAATACCCTCCCTTTTGCTTCCGTAAACATAGCTTACTTGCTCCTCTTCGTTAAATCACTTAACGGCATTAATGGTTTTATTAAATGATTGTTACACCCTTCCTATTATATTTTATTTTTTATTTTAATGACCGTTGGATCTTCTTTGATGAAATAAAAGTCGTTAGATCTAGTAAATTTATCTCAATAGTTAGATTTATAATAGATTAACTATCTACATTCAATCAATTTTGAAATATATATTATAAATATATTTATAAATTATAAATTATAAAATTATTATTTTAAAAAAAAATTGATAAAATTAACCCCCGTCTCCTCCCCCCCCTCCCCTCCCCACACTTCACCCACCCTAATAAACCCCCTCCCCCTTTGTCACGGGCGAACTCTTTTGTCTTGCAGCAGAATATATTTTTGGCTCATGCGGCGTCTTAGGTTACACCCAACTTTTGACCAACCTTCGCACATCTCAATGTTTATCGACTGTCCGTCATGTGTCTTTAACACTGAAGCTTACTAGTGCAAAAATTTGAATGCCTCTCGGTGCAGCACCTCGTACCCGTGCACTCGCCTATCCAAAATGCCCATGTTCATTGAGGTTCTCGACACGCACACCTCTGCGCATTCTTGTGGCCGGCCCCAACTGGTTAGTCCGCCGCCATGCGTCTCAGCCATAATTTCGAAACAACACACGCATCCCTCGATGGAAAATAGTGTCTGCGCTCCCATATCGGCATTACGCGGCTCTGCATGCGCCCGCAATGCTCGTCTCATGTCCAATGCTCACTCGATGTATTCTTGGCGCACGCCTTCATCGTGGTCGTTTTCTATGCCTTGCCTTATTGGGACTGCATCATTAGTCCGAGGTCCATTCGATATGCCAACATCTCGCATTAATCCCACACGGCGTGCCCAACATACCTTCTTGCCTTTCGACATGGCTTCACAATATGCCATAGTGCAGCGTTGTCTCATGGTCTCTCATTTTAGCCAACGGACCTTGTGGATGGCTAGAACTCAATAGCTCATGCCACGAGTTGGTTCACGGGGTATTAGAGTGCTTACCTCGGTCACCCATTCTCACGAGAGGTGTTGCCCCTGATATCCCGCAGCCTGGGGAGCAACCTTGCGTGTCACACGGAACCTCTCGGCCGCTTTTGTGCCCAATGTAGGCCATCTTGACCCTACGCCGCCCGTTCAGTTCCTATACATTTTGGAGACTCTAAACACTCATCTGACACGCCTAGAGCCAGCTTTTGAAGGCCCTACATGCCCCAAGAGAATGCTCATCTAGTGTTGTCGTGCACAGGGAGGGTTGGCTCACCATTGCATGTTCCCCTTATAATAGGCTTAAAAATATTTTTTCTTGTTCCAACAGTAGACATTGAAATGGTCGAGGAGTGCACCCATTTCGCGTGTCCCTCAATCACGTCTAAATCATGTTCCGCTTCAACCGTTGCATAGCTACAACTTCTACATCATAAACCCAAGAGTTTCAGCCCCATGTGATCATCCATTGTTGAGGAATTGCCATGCAATAGTCCAAAACTACAATCGCGCTACTACACTAGTAGACTCCAAACATCATCGTCGTTTCCTACCCAGTCGGAACCTTCTAACTATGTAACATATTGGAGATATTCCCAACACACCTAGATACTCTCAATTCAAACAGCTTTGCAAAACTCAAAAGATAAAGCACTCTGCTTTACACATTTGTCTCCTGCTTGTGCGCAGAATGGCGCTCAATTGTCGCCCTTATATCTTTATGCCCAAACGTCCTTGGAATGACTTTACACTTGGCAGATAGCATCCCAACACATCAAGGAAGTTTTCCTATGAACAATATTGCAATCCCCAATCAGTAAGAGTCTCTGCTCGAAGGTCGTTTGCGCACCTGCGTGCCGATCGACATCCTTTAGCCGCCCGCATGTCCTCCGCAAGTCACTTCTGGTCGTCTTGCCCAAGGAGCGACTAGTGACATTCTCCCTAGTTGATTTGTTGGCATTCTCGTCAATAAATATACAAAGAATTGAAGTGTATGCGGTGTCCAATACTCTCTCTCAGTATCACGCGACACATCAAATTGACCTCCAACTCTTTTGAGCCCTTCGGCCGTAAAGTACCCTTCAACACCCCACGTTTCCCCCCACAAATGTTGCATTTGACGCACCTGATCTAATCAATCAACACAAGAGGAAGTCCGTGTACTCTGTCGACACCCTCTTCCCAAATCGGTGGTATGCTCCCCCTCAAGTATAGTGCCTCTAATGCACCCAATTCAACACGGAAACTCAAACCGAAGTCTGCGCCTCTGTCTGCACTCTTCCTCAAACGAGTGGATAGCTCTCCACATACAGTGCCTTAATGCACTCCATTTCTCATTATCATCACAAGTTGGAAGTCTATGTACTCTTCTATACTCTCTTCCTACATGTCGCTCATGTTGAAAGTCTGTGTATACTTCTACACTCTATTCCCAACTATTGCTCAACTGAATGTTTGTCCCCACAAGTAGTGTCTCAATACACTCGATTCAACATGAACAACACAGGTCGGAAGTTTGTACATGCATTATGTACTCTCTTCACAATTTTCTCAACTGGTGGTTAGCAAACTGTGCTGCAAGTCTGTCAAGTGTGCCTCTATAAACTCTAATTTCCCTCAAAACAGTGTCTCAAATACACCAAAATTAATCTTGAAACAAATGAAGTGTGGAGTTTGTGCACATGCTTCGCACTCTTTCCTCCACTTGAGGTGTTTTTGTCCTCGGCAAATACGCAACCCGCCTCATCACACTTGAACCAACTCGAAAATACATGGGCTTAATGCCCAAATCATCGGAACTATGCCGTTCGTGGACCAAATTTCTCTCCAATAGAGTCCCCGCTTGACTCAGAACAAAATGGGTCCACTGGCCCAAATTGACCACATGGATTAGGAATTTTGTGTCCCCAACCCGACAGTCAGCTTAGAATTTTCTCCCTAACCTGACCGCACCATGCCACTTATAGTGTCAATAGAGCCCTATGCTCCCCTAATTTCTTCAGTTGGTATTCCCCCTTGGAAATCCTTAGACCAAATAACCCATATATGGTGTCAGAAAAACCTCGAAGAACATTCTCAATTCAGCTCGATTATGTTCCTGATGAGCACTCAACACAGCTTAGTGGGTTGCCCCCACTCAAGCTCCAGACAAGTTGCCACTTTTCTCATAATGGATGCTTATGCTCCCTGATTCTTGAAACGTGTTGTCTTTCCTCTAGACGCACCATCATCTACCACATAGCACCTTATCCCACATTTTTGCTCGGCCAAACACGATTGTTCGAATCTCAATCGCTGGCAACATGCCCATAAAAGGAAGGGATCTCAATGTCCACTCCTCACAACCCTAAGGGTGGCTTGATAGCACCTCAACAATATGCTCATCCTTCACCTGTAGAAAGTTCCTCAAACTCAAACGAGAAGGTGACCCTTGATCTACCAAAACAGTCTCATCACCTTGATCACGTCCTGACTTACGGCAGTTCCGCACACATAATTACTTATCTCACAATCGTAGCCCTCGCAATCCACCCAAATCATTAGGACTGACAGGCTTCTGATATACACATACATGAAGAACTGTAGCCTCGATTACTGGTTGCATGAAAAAATCGACGGACCTACATTATTGGACTGGAAAATAAGGCTGCATATCGCCTGAGGGGCAGCCAGAGGCCTTGCTTACTTGCACCAACCATGCGAACTCATATCCTCCATCATGATATAAGGTCGAGCAACATCCTTCTCAATGAGAAATTTGAAGTGTACTTAGCTGATTTTGGCTTTGCAAGACTCATTCTTTCTTATCATACTCATGTCACAACCGACGTCCTTGGGACATTGGATTACATTCCTGCAGAGTATGGACAAGCTTTAGTTGCAACTTATAAATAGGATATATATAGTTTCGACGTCGTTTTTTTAGAGCTTCTAACCAGTAAGAGACCGATGGATATGTGCAGACCAAGAGCATCCTAGGACTTGATCTCGTGGGTTGCTCAAATGAAATGATAGAAAAGAGAAACCGAAGTGTTTGATCCATTCACTTACAACAAACACATGTTCCACAAATGCTAACAGTTTTTTAGATCACTTGCCTTTGTTTGAGCGAGAACCCAAGATTATGCGTACTCTTATGTGTAAGGTGCTCAATGTAAATAGTTGTCTAATATACTACTTTATGACTGATAGAATTCAATATTTATCTCCACTTGAATTTAGATATAAAAGAACACTAGGATATACTAAAAAATGCAAAGAAAACTTTGTTAGCAACAACATGAATCTGTCTGTTGATTTTGCTCTCATAGTGGTTGTTGTGATACTCACATGCACCTTCCTTTGGTATGTTCAAAAGTTGGTTAAATCAGGCAAGTGAAGACCTTCCTTGCTTTAAGGGGCGCATGACTTGTCGATCATCGACTACTTGCCATTTCACCTCTAAGATTTGCTTCATTAGTTCACCGAATTAACCAATAAATATAACCCAATTACAACTTTTGGATTGGTAAAAACTCTAGATTGTGATCATCTTACCGTTTCTCATAAAAGAGGTGGTTCGTGATCACGACATGATCTTTGCCAATCGGGACATCACTATTGTACCACGTATTAGCTCTTATGGTTTCAACAACATTGCCAGTCCCCGTGTGGTTATCAGTGGCGCAACCAAAGAAAACTATTTATATGAGAAATGCTTAGCAACACCAACTTGGAGGTCTCCTACAATCTTCGTAAAAATGAGGTTATGATAGCTATAAAAGAAATCTGTTCCAATGTTGGTTTACCTATCAACATTTGTGAATTGGCTTTCAAGATTAATCTCAATGTATAATAAACTTGATCTGGGGCGGCGAAATTCAGGACGAAAGGTGGGACATGACTCTTACCAGCTTATTGTCGATGCTTGCTCATATGCTTGATTTGGTGGTGAAGCCTAACATCTCTGATTTTTTTCCTAGTCTTACCCAAGTTTGATATTCAAGGAAGTGCAAAAAAATGATTACTCTTCTACAAAAGGTTGAAGGGATGATTGAAGATACTATCAATGAACGAATGAAAAATCCACCTAATAAAACAAAGGTAGTTGCAGCTACGAAAGATGGGCGAATGGGTTTTCTGCAAATCCTCGTAGATCTTATGCAAGAGGAAGATAATAAGAAATTACTTGAGAAAAAACAGATAAAATCCATATTAATCAGAAGCAATAAATTATTTTCTCTGGCGTTTTCTTTTACTTGAACTACCATTTTTTTTGTCAAACAACATATCTATTTCTTGAAAAATAGAACATTCTCGTTAGTGGGACTGACACTTCATCAACTATGATCGAATGGGTTATGGCGGAGTTATTGTGCCATCCAAATGTGATGGAAAATATGCAAAATGAATTAGGCGAAGTTGTCGAATTGAACAACATAGTAGAAGAGTCTTATCCTAAAATTGGAGTATTAAGAAGCCATTGTAAAGGAGACTTTCACCTTTATCCACTATGACCCTTCTTAACCCCAAGAACTCCAAGCCAATCTTGCACTGTGGGAGGATACACAAAAGGATTCCGCTATCTTTCTAAATATTTGGTTTGTGCAAAGGGACCTCTAGTTTGGGAAAATTGGGATTTTAGTGGCAACAATTTCAATTCTTCAATTTGGATTTGAAAGAAGGATTTGTGATGGTTTACCGCTAGCTGAGGATGGTTAGACTTGTATTGGCCTCACTCTTACACTCATTTAAGTAGCCAAAAAAATATTTTTTATATTTTTACTAATTATATTAGCATTATATGCTACATATTGGCAATTATTATTGTATAAATTTGAAAATTACTACAAAAAAGATTAATATTAGTAACAAAATATAAGTGATCATTTTGAAGTAGTCTTCATTATATAATTATTAGTGTAAAGAATTATAAATGAAGTTACCACTATAGATAATTAGTGATACTTCTATATTGATAACTAAATAAAAATAAAATATAATGACATAATATTTTTCTTACAAGGTCGTCATTATATATGTGTCTAATTTTCTTTAGTGATAACTTTATACATTATTTTTTGATACTAATTTCTACTAATAACGAACTAATTTTAAAAAATAATAATCACTGTTGAAATTATAAACATCATTATTGAGATAAAATAAAAATTATTATCACTAAATATATATAATTAGTGATATTATAATATCAATAAGTTTTTCATGTAATCAAATTTCTCATTTTTTTTTTTTTTATGGTGACTTTTGAAATTTTTAATATTTTATTTAATAAATTAACTAATTGAATTATGATAGGGCTAAATTATTTTTCTGGCCCCGCCACTGACTTCAAATATTAAAGAAAACTTGAGAGAGATTGACAAACATGAGTATAAAAATATTAGTGGGATATTGAATGATCAGTAATTCGGGAGAGATTAAGAAAATAGAGAGAATATAAGAAGAATGGAATAAGATAATAAGATCAAATCGAAATAGATGAACATGTGCATATATAGAAAAATTTGGAACGGTCGTTGGAACAGTTTCTAGCCAAAAAAAAAAAAAAAGTAGTCGTTAATGTGCACTCTGTAACGGTGCCATGAACTCATATAGGAACATTAATTTCGTATCTGCTAAAATATAGACGTTTTACTATTTTTTTGGAATGATTTTAGTAATACAACTTTATTAATACATGAAAATCATTTCATATTATAACAGTGTTTGAGACAGTACTTGTAACACATTCCGTTTGAAAGAAAACTCACACTTAGGAACGGATTTTGTAATATTCGTCTTGCTACGTATTAAAATTGTTCCAAATTATACCTCATTTTGAAATGGATTTATCAACTGTTATTTTTTATACACGTTTTGTCTCACACGTAGGAACGATCTTCTCTTGTCCGTCCCTACCTTTAACATTGTATTCCAAAAGAGTTTCAACTATTTATTGTTACAAGTTTGAATCGATTTTAAACACAAAGTGTAACACTTATTTTGGCACTCCTTTGGTAACAGTTATGCCGTCCCAAAAGTAGAAAACATAAAGGTTGATCATGATGTCAACAAGCAATTTTCATTTTTTAAGAGTGTCAAGGACCTATATGGAACGGGATTTGAAAAGATTGTCTTGTCCGCTCAAATCCCGCTTTCTTTCTTTTTTTTTTTTTTTTTTTGTAGTGTTGCTTGAATAGAAGGATGCAATTTTACAAAAGCATAATTTTTTAATAAAACTTATTAGTATTTCATAAAATATTGTAAAAATATTTACTTGCACCAATATGTCTATTTTTTTAATTATATATATTTTTGTTGAATGGAACAAACGAAAAAATTTAGATGAGAGTACTTTATTTTAGTATGATCTTATCAAATTTTGTTACACCTCTACATAGTTACATTACTTTATCTAATAAGTATGTTTGGACTTATTATCAGGAAGTGCATACATATCACTACAAGAAAACAGGGTTTCAGAGACGGATTTTTCCATCTCTGAAGCCTACAAATTCGTCTCTGAAGAGTATCAGAGACGAAAATTTTCGTCAATAAATATGTAGCTGAAAGTCCAATGGCTGATTCCGTAGCTGCTTTCCATCTCTGAATTTAAGATGGAATATTCCATCTCTAAATCCATCTTTGAATTCAGAAAAATTTATTAAAAGCCATCTCTGAATCCGTGGTTAATCTGTCTCTAATTTGTAAATAGAGTATAAATAATCATTTCTAAGTCCGTCTCTGATTCTGTGGCTATTTCAGTAGTTGAATCTATCTCTCATTTGATAGATAAATACAATAATTTTGCACGCCTGCTCAAGTTTTGCATACAAAATCCATGATTGACAGACTCTGAATGTGCATTCAAACATTCCAAATCTCTCCCTCTAAAAAGAAACAACCGAATAAACCATAAAGGTGTACTCACAAAGAGGGCATCGACAATCTTGATAGTGGCTTCCATGTCCTCTCGAATCTTTTGAATCTGCTGACCCACTCTTCATATGACCTTTTCGATCTACCTCGACGGCACCACAACTCGGTAAATAATATTGAAAGTTGCCTACACTCGATGCTTCGCCGCCGGAACGTCAATTGAGGTCACCGGAGATGAACGTCGGCGGATATGAACCAATCGCAGGAAGGCTTTACAGGAGAAAACTAGGGCTCGGAGAAGAAGACGTCTTCCCACCAAAAATATTTTGAATCGTTTTTTACTGTAAATTAGGGCTTAAAAAATAAAATTAAAAAAAAATCAAAATACATATTTAATTCCGTCTTAGAAGCTTAAGTTCTGAGACGGAAACAAATACGAAAATTTTAAAAATATATATTCAAATCCATCTCTAATTCCGTCTCTGATTTATGGTTTCTAAGACGAAAAATTTTTCATCTTAAATTTTGAAATTAATTTCATATTAAAGACGGAATTAGCGGCACAATATCTTTTATAATTTTATTGTCTTAATTTTTTTTTTTTTGGAATGTATAAAAAAAGCAATAAAATTATTTTATAATTAAACACGGGAAACATTTTCCGTCTCTGAAGGTAAAAAATTATTGACGGATAATTTTCCATCTCTGATTTCCATCTCTGAAAGTCTGCTCTCTTGTAGTCATAGAAGTACATGGTGATCCTGATATCCAAGTGGTATAAAATCAACTAAAAAAAGAAACACATTCATAATATTGCTTGTTTATATTTTAACACAATTGTTGTATTAAAATCATAGTTACCAAACTGGCGTGCGAATGTCCATGAATACAAATATACGAGAGTAAGTCAACTGATAGGTAATTCTATTATCGTGTAAGTTAGATTAATATAGTATACAAATTTGTAATATTAAAATTATTCCCATTTTAAATTTGTGTTTTTGTAAGTATCTAATTTATTTATCTCGAATAATATATTTATCTGGATGATATATATATATATTTGATCTTTTTTTATTATTTTATTTTTTTCACTTTATGCTATGTATTAAAATTGACCGAAAAAGGTAACTTAAGCATATTGGTTGATGAATATCAAAATTTTTATTGTAATTTTTTTTATTTGTTCATGCATCGCTTCTGTGTGGGCTACTAGTTTATTGAAAGCGGACCCCATTCTAAAAATAGAGTGATGGGACTAAAAAGAATAAGGATAATTACATCTCCCCTCCCTGATCACCTATGCACTATTACACAAATCATTCATACTTTTTGAAAAATTATATATACACCCTCTAAAAACATCAATATAATTTACATAAATACCCCTGCTTTTTGAAAAATTAAACATACAGCCTCTAATAAACGTTAATATCATTGCACAAATGATTCCTAATTTTTGACCGTCAAGAATATTTTCATAATTATACAAAAGACAAGAATGATTTATATAAATAAACCATAGATGAGATTCCTAAATGTATCCAAAAGAATAAGGTTCTTTGATCCGGGTCTTCAAATAGGAAGAGATTTAATTAAAAAATATCACTTAGAGGACGAAACAAATACATGAACGTTAATTAGCACTTTTATCGCGTATTACAACTACATCCACACATCCAAACTTCTGGGTAGTAATCACCGACGGTTCCCGACGTGTCTAGAGGCACTTTCACGAGAACCGGTTTGCATGGCGCGCATCTCTCCCTTTGTGCGTTGCAGTCCGGCGGCTCTGACCCGATCAGACGCATCGTTATGCTTGCGTTGCTGATAATTATCGTCATGCAGCCTCCATCCGTCCCCGGCTTTCGCCCTCCGATGCTTACAGCTTTTACGAAGGCTTTGCCTGAATTCTTGAAGTTTTGTTCAGCTTTTGAAGTCCAGACGACGTAAGAGTAGCAGGAAAACAAACATAGGAAGAAGAAGAAGAGGGATTTCATTTTGTCAGTTGTCAGTGAGAAAGCAATTCTTGTCATTATAACTTGCGTAAGTGTTTATAGGAATTGAAAAACAGGTTTTATATAATCTGTGTGGGGTTATTAGGGTTTGATTCATTCAATTGAGTACTATACATGAAAGTTGATTATGGAAAATGAATAAATACCATATTTGGAGAAGCTGTGGAATTTGATTTTGTCAATGAGCTTGACAGAAATTAATCCACATTTTAGGAAAAATCATAATTTCACTTGCTAATTTATTTTTTATTTCAAATAAAAAAAAAGATTTAATTCATTATTAATTGTAATAATTTATGGGGGAAAAAAGCTAATTGAAAATTTTAGCGTTTGGATGAGCTTATAAAATGATTTTGGACCTAAGTTTTGGAATTTAAGAAAAACACGTGTTGGTCTCTTAGGTTGAGATTCGAAGTAAAAGTTAGTTTGAGTACTAGTTTGAAGAATTAGAACACAAATATCGTCATTTAAGATAGCGTACATTAACCTTACATTGTCTTATCAAAATAGCCAACGGTTTGTACTTGTCGGACCCACGTTGCAAAATATTTATCTTGAGGTGTCTTCATATTGATAGTTATTATAGATAGTCGTTGATAATTCATGTTAAATCGAATCATAGATAAAGTACGCGAATTTCTTTTTCATGTTATAGAAACTTTGGATCCTATGAGGGGTACTTTTTGACTTTTAATTTGTTTCCTTAACTTACCACAATCATAAACTTTTAAAAATATTTTAATTATAAGATGTTTAAAAACTCGTTAGATACGACAAAGTGTTTGATAAATTTAAAAAAAAAAAAAAAGAGTTGATAAGTTTAAAAAATGACATTAAGAAAGTAAAAGTTCTGCTAAGGGATCAATGTTTGGGACAGTTTATAAGCTTTTTAAATACTTCAATGCTTTCTTTTGAAAATAAGCTCTAACATTTTATAAGATATATATATATATATATTATATATATGATTTTATAAGATATTGTAATAAACTCAGTCGAACATATTTAGATAATTATAAATTTAAATAATTTTAAATCCTCTCATTCTAATTTTGATGAATTTCAAATTATTTTCGAATAGAGTTCTCTATCTTTTTTTCCCCAAACCTTTCCCTCAACTCAAAATTCATTAATCCATGAAACTATTTATATATATATATATATATATATATATATATTATGTAAATGCTTTTAATTGTGTAACTAATATATTTATTGTATTCATTAGGACTAATTTTGTCCAATTAATACATGTATAAGTTACATAATTTTGTTAATAATAAATATTAATTTATAAAATTACATACTGAAAAGTATCTGTACATACTTTAATTTACTACACTTTCAAATTTGTCTTTCTTCTTTTTCTTCATTCTTAGACTACATGGCCATCTTTACTTTTGGTTAATTACAAGACCTTATATTCCTAATAGTCTCTAGTAGTGGTGTATTTATTTTTTTGGGATAATTATGCTCCCCTCCCTTGAAATTTGGTGTAATTACATGTAAACTCTCTATAATTTGAGAAATTACACCTAGTATTCCTAAAATTTGCTTTCATCTTAGAAATAAGTCCCTCAATTAGCCCGTTACTATTTGGGGTGGTGAAATAAACCCCAGAATTTAGGTGATTGTAATAAAGGTTCTTCCACTTTCGCCCTCGTTTTTAAGGCTTGCAATATTGCAATTGCCCTTATTCTTCAGTTATATTACAGCCTTAGTTAAGTAAACCAAAATAAAACAATGGGGAGAGAAGGGGAAGAAGAGCTGAGTTCATTACGTGATTTGACATCCCAATTTGTCTTATTTGGAATTTAAAAGGTAATTGCAATATACAATCAATTAAATAATAGTGTTATTTACAATATCCAACTTAATAATTAATCAATTCACAACTAATCATCAATACAATTATAAATTAATATTTAGCAATTTAATCCCGTGTAGAAAAGTAAACGAGCCCCATATATACATGAATCGAGCTAAAAAAGAAATTAAATTATTTGATACTTGATTAATAATGATTGGTAGAAGCTCGTTAGAATTGACATGTATACCAAGCTTGAGCAAAACAAATTGTTTGACATACTTCCAACCTCAGTTCGAATTCAATTCGACAAGAATAAAATTTAATAAAATGCATTTAAAAATATCATACTATTTAAAATCGACTCATGTATAACTAATTGAAGCTCGTTGGATCAATAATCAAACCAATCTTAGATATAGTTTACTCGAGATCAATAATAACATGCTCGACTGCACTCAATTTATTTACAATCGTATGTACGAATACGTTACAACATATTGAAATGGGTTGGCCAATGAAGCTTGGCTCAAGCGACAAAATTGATGCCCCGTGACTTTAAGATTAGGGGTTGCATGATCAACTTACGAAATGTTAATCTATTTTAAAATAATGTTATTTTAGTAGTAATTGTTAATTAGATATAATTATACAATATTAATGATTAATAAATAATTATTATAATTATCGATAATTAATAAATATAAGTATTTGCGCTTTTATTTAAAAGAATGAAAGAAATTCTTTGAAAAGCCCATTAGAAAACACAACTTGGACCCTAAATGAAAACTTACATATACTGTTTTTAACGGGAAAACACACCTAACGCCGTCTGTGGGAATCGAACCCACGACCACATGGTTAAAAGCCATGCGCTCTACCGGCTGAGCTAAGACGGCTTGATGTAATATTTCCAATTCTTTTGTTGTAGTTTTATTCCAACTATAAGATTTTGACAGACGACTTAGTGAAATCTGAATAAGGGGTTTCTGAAGAAACTTATATTAAGTTCTTGTCAAATCATAACACAAATTGTGGTGTTCGAAAATATAATTTTTGCTCATTATTCTATTAAATTAAGTTAAAATTCATAACTTGAGAATTTGATTATTATAATTTAAGGTACTTTCGTAACTAAATTAAGCACTGAATCATATATTCAATGCAAAAAATTTCATAAAATTTGTGAAATTACAGTACACAGATTTCAGGGGATGTTAGTGTAATATATTTTCAAAATTTGATTATTGAGCTTATATATCATACTTGTTGGGAATCAAAATAAATTAATTACAAGAAAATTCAAAAAATACTATTTGACTTAAATAAATTAGTAACAAGTCAATCGAAAATCAATATAGATTTTTATCCAATTTTTTTTATTAATATTAGTAAATTCGATAAATTTTGATCAATAGAGGGACTTATTTGCTATACGATAACAAATCTCATAAATATTATATGTAATTTTTCAAACTATGAGAGAACTACATGTAATTACACCAAATATGATAGGAGGAGAATGTAATTATTATCCCTATTTGATAGGAATAAGATTGATTAAGGAATCTTTTTCAATATCACTATAGGGAAAGCTACAACGAACTCTTATAAGATTTGACATAATTACAAATATTCTTTTATGGTTTGAAAAATTATCAATACTCTCATGATTTTAATGGTTGTCCAACATCTAGCCAAATCTGTTAGTCTCCCTTGAGTCTCCATCCTATTTTTGTGGTGAATACCAAAATGAACCTGTGGACTATAAATCATAATTTTATTATTCTTAAATTTATAGAATTGTTTGTGGATAAAATGGATAATTCTGTACAATTTTTAAAATTTTCCATTCAAGTCGTCCGGCTTTCTAAATTTTTTTAATTATTATTAAAAATAAAAACATACAATAGGGATAAGTTGATAACTTCATGCCTTCATCTAAATATTACAAAATATCATTAAACATTATAAGATATTGATAATTTCTCAATTAATAAAAAGTATTCGTAATTATATTGATAATAGATATGCACCAATATTTGTTTCATCAACTTGCAAGCTTAATTTGCACCTTACAATTTATTTGTATTATTTTTCATCATTAAGAATATATATATATATATATATATATATATATATGGTTGTGATATTCAAATTTATCTTGATTGTGATAAATTTGAATATACATATATATATATATATATATATATACAAATTTAATTTTTTGGTGCATAGCACAAGCAACATGCCAATACAATATATATATATATATATATATAATATATATATATATATAATAGAGTAAATTTGTGTTAGTATTCGAGTTTTATCATTTTAGTTTTACTTATTTGTCAAACTAAATTAAAAATAAAATTATACATGCATTTTTTTTATTTTTTTTTTGACAGAAACACCAAGGCTGGTGGAGGATTTTGCGAGGTCTCCTCCCATCTCAATAGATAAGCTTAAGGTGGAAAAGTACAACATATTTCCTAAATTAGAAAATGAAAAGTACAATTCTCTCTACAAAAAAGAAACTCTAAGTCAAAACAGTAAATACAAATAAAAAACTTAAGAAGGGACTCAATAAAATGTGAGAAAATTAGTTCAACCCATAATTCGACAACCCAAAAATGTGAAGGAGATGAAAAGACATTTAGTATGCCCAAGAAGCACCATCCCACTTCTTATCTAATGTAATGTCCTACCAGAGCAGCCTTCTTCAAAAATCCAAAGGTAAGTTGGGAGGACCGACATACTTCGATTCAGCCCAACTCCAGCAAATAGCCTCGGCCCAAGAACAACATATAACAATTTTTTACTCCCTTATGCATTTCAGTCCACTAACAACAAAAGGAGATGTCCAATATCCATCCTGCCATCTACAAGCCCACTTCTCTTTCAAATGGAACCACCTCACAAAAACTTCCCAAAGCCATCTTTTCAATACTGAAGCCAAAAATTCTTCGCGTACTATGCTTTATCGAACAAAAAGTGCTAAGAATCATCTTCAGAAGGAGGATTAGATTGTGACCTTAAAATACTTCGAGTTTGCATTCTCCAAGAGCAAGAGTTTTGTCTCTTACTTGTTGATTCTCTCCTCCTATTAAATCAAGACGTCACCTCGTTCTCATCATCAAGAGATGCATTTCTCTTATGCTTTCCATCCTCATTAGACATGTGTCAAATTACTATATAATTATAATATATATTATAAAGATATATAAGTTCCATATTTTTTTTATTATAGTTCATCAACTCTTTTGATTTTATTAATTGTATATTTGTTTAAGTAAATACATATGCATGTATTATTTTTTTATTTTGATGTTAGAAGCAAGTGAAATTAAAATAAAATGAACTCCAAGTCTTTTAGGATTACGAAAAAGAGCTTGATGAATAAGTTTATACATGCATATACAACTAATCATAATTCTAAAATATTCAGAGCTCATTTTTTTTAAGTTCACTTGCTTGTAAAATCAAACTAAAAATAAATTTATACATATATAAAATTGCCATATTTATATAAATAAATATATATTAATTCTATACTGTTGCAAGGGGATGGGGTGCACGATCCAGTCCGCTTCTAGAAACTTTTTTTGGAAAATCATGACGACGTTTCGGCTTTACATCTACTACGATAAGATGTAAGTCTTGAGAATTACACTATTGGCAGAAGCTCTGCATGACGACAGACATGTTTATGCATTTTGCTGAAGAGAAATAAATTAGTAGGAGACATTCATGTGATGACTAGGTGCAATTGTTTGTGTTTTTGTCTCGTCTTATCTCATTTCAACCCAAAAAAAAAAAGGAAAAAATAAAATAAATTAAGATATAATTACACTCTCCTCTCGATATAAGAAAGTAAAATATAAAAATAGCGACAAAAAAATCTAGTGATTTTATTGTCGTTAATCTGGCATCCCTGAAGTTTGTTTTATTTTATAAGTTTCTCAATTAGTCAAAATTCATCAAATTTATTGATATTAATAAAAGAAAATATAGGGATAATTTCCCCTCTCCTGAGATTTGGTTACACGTAGACCCGTTATGAGAAACTACATTTAGCACCCCTAAAGTTTGCTTCTGTCTAACAAAATAAGTCATTCTGTTAGTCAAAATTCAATAAAGTTGTTGATATTAATGAAAAAATTGAATGAAAATTAATACTTACTGTCGATTAACTTCTTGTTCACTTATTGCAGGTCAAATATTTTTTTCTTGGACTGAACTACCCTTTTAACTGTGAAGGTATACCTCATCACATGCATTAACGCGTGAAGACATATGAAGGTAATTTGGTCATAAAAAGACTTCCTTTGAGGTTTGGTGTAATTACACATAGATCCCATGTGGTTTGAAAAATTGTATTTAGCACCCATGGAGTTTGCTTTTATCTAATAAATAAGTCCCCCATTAGTAAAAATTCACCGAGATTGCTAATATTAACCAAAAAACTGAACGAAATAAATTTATATTAATCATCGATTGATGGATTACTGACTTATTGCGGGTCAAATAAATTTTTTGTATGACCAAAAACACTTTAATACATGTAAAGATGTATGTCTTCACCGTTATAAGGGTTGTTTATTTCAAAAAAAAATTATTTGACATGTAATAAATCAGTAATCCATAAATCGAGTATAAATATCAATTCCCATTTAGACTTTTTCATAAATATTAGTACACTTGGTAAATTTTAATTAATAAATGAACTAATTTTATAGACGCAAATCTTAGATATATTAAATTTAATTTTTTAAATAATAAAAATTATATATAATTTTACCAAATCTCGTAAGAAAATACAACCAATTGCAAAGGGGTGCTTCGCTTGCTCAATTATGCAGCTTGGCCGCTTTTAGCTTTTGGCTTTTCATGGGCTCTGGTCGCATCTGAAGTCTTGGGAATTCAAGTAATCATAGATATGTGTGCAAGAGTGATGCGGATCATCAAGCCAATTTATGTAATTTCTCTTTTTTACTCAACTCAATGTTTATGATTTTTAGGGATCATTGCATAAATATCATGCGTTTTAAAAGTTCCATTAAAAACTCATTGTATTACAAATATATGCAAAACATTTTCTGTTTTTTTTTTTTTAAATGTTGTACACGGTCCTTTTCCGTTAATTATTTTAATAGCGTTAATTTTTTTAATGATTCATCCGCTATACCCTTATTTTAGTAGTCATTAATTTAATCTAATTAAAAGTGAACAGTTTAGATTTTAAATAATTTTGTAAAATACAATTTTGTATTTATATATACATACAAGCACGGTCAGACGTTGTGGAGAGGCGTGGTGGACGCAGAGGTTGGGGGTGGACGCCGAGAGGCTCAGGCGGGGGCGATTGGGTTGGGTTGGGTTGGGTGGGGTGGGGTGGTGGGGAGGACGATCCATTTTTTCTTTTTTTTCTTATTAAATTTTTATTTATTTATTTATTTATTTATTGTATTTTTATTTTATAAATTTTAATATAAAGAATTAACTAAAAGAATGTTGATAGTGGCAATTTTGTCGATTCTAAGAGGATAAATGTTAAAAATGCATAAAATAAATTATCACATTCGCGTGTGGACAACTCTCAATTTTTTTTTTACGAAGATGGTCTTTTTTGTAATGTCTATAATTACAAAGGTCTGTTTTGACTATTCTATTAACATGTAAATATATAACAATTTTTCTATAACACAGAGGATAATACACAATTTTTTCTGATTTTTAATACCTTAATTCAAGTTCAATCTGTCAATCATCAAATTTGCTTTTTGAGATCTAATTGATTTGGGATGATTTTGTTGTCTTTAATACACCAATATTTTTATAGTTTGTTTAGATATATCACCTATAAAATTAATTAAATTTTAAATTTCAACTATTGCAAATTCATAAAATATAGTAATAAATACGTGTTCTAAAATCACAAGTAAAATTTATGTAACAAACAAATTAACAACATTTAAGATATTGGCCTGATGTTTTGGTAGAGAAAAAATATGTCATATTTGTAATATAAAATCTACTGTTGTGTAAGGTGCTAAATGTAAATAGTTGTCTAATATATTACCTTATGATGGAGAGAATTCAACATTTGTCTTCACTCGCATTTAGGTATAAAAGAACACTAGGACATACTAAAAAAACTACAAGAAAAATTTGTCTAAATTAGTTAGCAACAACATGAATATGGCTGCTGATTTCGCTCTCACAGTAGCTGTTGTGATACTCACATGCACCATCATTTGGTCTGTTCAAAAGTTGGTTAAATTAGGCAAGCAAAGGCTTTCCTTGCCTCCAGGGCCTTGTGGCTTGCCGATCGTCGGCTACTTGCCATTTCTTCGCGAAGATTTGCATCATCAATTCACTGAATTGGCCGATAAATATGGCCCAATCTACAAGTTGTGGATTGGAAGCAAACTCTGGACTGTGATCAGCTCACCGTCTCTCATAAAAGAGGTGGTTCGTGATCACGACACGATCTTTGCCAATCGGGACATCACTGTTGCAGCACGTATTAGCTCTTATGGTTTCAATGACATTGCCTGGTCCCCCTATGGCTCTCAGTGGCGCAACCGAAGAAAACTGTTTGTACGAGAAATGCTTAGTAACTCCAACTTGGAGGCCTCCTGCAATCTTCGTAAAGATGAGGTTAGGAAAGCTATCAAAGAAATCTATACCAAGGTTGGCACACCTATCGACATTTGTGAATTGGGTTACAAGATTAATCTCAATGTTATAATAAACTTGATCTGGGGCGGCAAAATTCAGGGCGAAAGGCGGGATAGGATTCTTGCCAGCTTATTGCCGGTGCTTGCTCATATGCTTGATTTGTTGGTGAAGCCCAATATCTCTGATTTTTTACCAGTCTTAGCCAGGTTTGATATTCAAGGAGTTGCAAAAGAAGTTACTACTCTTTTGCAAAAGGTTGAAGAGATCACTGAAGATACTATTGACGAACGAATGAAAAATCCATCTAATAAAACAGAGGCAGTTGAAGCTACGAAAGACGGGCGAACGGATTTTCTGCAAATCCTCATAGACCTTATGCAAGAGGAGGATAATAAGAAATCACTTGGGAAAACACAAATAAAAGCCATGTTAATCGTAAGTACTAAATTATTTTCTCTGGCATTTTATTTTACTAGAACTACCACATTTTTTTTTTTGTCTAACAACCTATCTATTTCTTGAAAAATAGAACATTCTCGCTGGTGGGACTGACACTTCATCAACTACAATCGAATGGGTTATGGCGGAGCTATTGTGCCATCCAAGTGTGATGGAAAAGGTGCAAAATGAATTAGACAAAGTTGTCGGATTGAACAATATAGTAGAAGAGTCTCATATCCTGAAATTGGAGTACTTAGACGCTGTCGTAAAGGAGACTTTACGCCTTTATCCACTAGGACCCTTATTAACCCCAAGAACTCCAAGCCAGTCTTGCACTGTGGGAGGATACACTATACCAAAGGATTCCACTGTTTTTCTTAATGTCTGGTTTGTGCAAAGGGACCCTCTAATTTGGGAAAATCCATTAGAATTTAAGCCCGAGAGATTCTTAAACAACACAGAGAAAATGGATTTTAGCGGCAACAATTTCAAATATCTTCCATTTGGATCTGGGAGAAGGATTTGTGCTGGCTTGCCCCTAGCTGAAAGGATGGTTAGACTTATATTGGCCTCACTCTTGCACTCATTTAAGTGGCAACTGTCGGAGGGAGAGAAGCTTGATATGTCAGGTAAGTTGAGGTTGACCTTGAAGAAGAAAATACCGCTCCGTGTCATACCTGTTCCCAGATTATCGAATATTGAGTTGTACGAGTAATTTCATGTTCTTAATGATTGTTGGTAAACTATCTACCGCATCCTGAATAAATTATATGAAGAATGTACAAGGTTTCATGCATGGAACTCATGATTTAATTTTTCTCTACATCTTGTATTGTATTTCCTTAAAGTCCTTTTATATATAAAATAATTTCATGATTTCGTAAAGTTGTCCCTTTCTAAATCAACTTTTGTATGAAAATATGCTAATATACAAATCTTGGCAACGACTATTATATGACTACAAATACAATACATTAATATGGACAATCAATAATACATTTGTAGTCACTCTTGCGCACTTTATATTATGTGGATTTGCAGTAAATTTGGTGGAAAATTGCAATTTACGTTCAACAACTTACACTGTTTGCGATTTTGATCCCATTTTTTTATCCTTCACCACATTTAGTCACATAAATGACAAAAAATTACAATTTACGTCCTGCTCACATTTTTCGTTAGATTCTTGACGGAAGAAAGCATGTGCTCAGTTAACTTAATCAATATTTGACTGTAATAGTGTGAAAAATTACAATTTAGATTCCACTACTTATGTCATTTGCGATTTTCGTAAAATCAACAATCATGACTTGAGAGTAAGAAAAAAAAAGTCAGTTAGAGGAAAGAAACGTAAGTAGGGGATCTAATTCATTTTTATTTTTTTACATTTCTTCCCCTAACAGAGAAAAAAATATATTATAATTGTCAATTTAATAAAAATAAAAATAATTATAAGAAAAAGAAATATGGAGAAGTTTGATGTAAGAGAAATAATAGAGTAGTGGGAGAGAGGGGAAAAAATGTAATTGTGAAATTATTGAAAAAATTAAAATTATTATTCTAACCAATTTCTTTTTTCTTTTTTAAAAAAAGTGAATCGTGGATAAATTTGGGTATTCTAAAGTTGGTACGACAAACGAGTTTTCTTTTATAATAGTATAGATATATAAATATTATATATTATTATTATTATGTATAATATATAAATACTGTTTATATATAATAATATAAATATTTTTTTTTTATTCCTTCTTTTGTTTTTTTATTTTCTTTTGGTTTTTTTTATTTTTATAAATACTATATTATTATTATATATTATAATTATTTGATTATAAATTTATTATAATTAATGTTAAAAAATTATTAATTAAAAACTTATAATTAAGTTATAATTATTACACTAATGTAAATATTATTTATAATTTTGATATAAACAGCGGTAATATAAATTATAATAATTTTTCTCGATATACAAAAAATAATTAAATTTAACAAATATATCAATATATATAACAATGATAATCAAATTACAATAACTTGTATAAAGTGAGACAAATACCCATATAATATTATATATATAATTAGACTGACGCGCTTAAGCTCATAGGCTAACACCGGCCTTGACTTATTGAACATTCAAATTTATGATATAATTTTAACTTATTCACTAAAAGGACTTGAAATATTCTCTAAAATTGATAAATACAAATATTATTTATGATATGCAACTCCGCAATGATACATTAATGTAAGTTAATTATCGATATTTTTAATTTATATATTTATTATTAATTATATTATATAATTATTTAATTATAAATTTACATATTTTTCTAATTATAATCAATGTTGAAAAGTTATTAATTAAAAAATATAATTAATTATTATAAATATTACAATGAATTTAAATACTACAATATATTAAATTTTTATCTTACTTTATATAAGTTATTGTGATATTGATTATTGATGTATTTATTTAATTGAATAATTATTTTGTATATCGAGATAAAAATTATAATTATATATATATATATATATGTATATATATATATATATATATATATATTATATATATATAACCAAGGCTGACACGCTTGCCTTGATTTGTCAAAGGCCTTGAGTCGAAAACAAAAGGCAAAAAAAAAAAAAAAATTAAATTCGAGTCGTGAAGAACGACTCGAAGTCATGGATAGTGTCCATGTGTTCTAGTAGTGTGGTTATTTTTTAAAAAAAAAATTATGTGTCAATGTCCACAACTCGATACAAATTTATTAAAGTATTTAAAAAATATTATTTATGTAATTTTTCTTTTTTTATAATAAAAAGAATTAAGCCTGCCAATCATACTACCACTAAAGGAAATATGATTTTTTTATTATGTTTAACGGTAAAAAATCATGATGGATAATAATTTACTACGACAGTACAATGATTATTAGTTGTTATTTTTGCAAATGAGGCCAACCTTGATTAAATGTAAGTCTAAAACAAAAGCTTTGGGCATAGGTAAGACCATAACGAATGTTGATTAATCATGGTCAAAATTTAAGTTTTCATATCGATTTTATCTTACCGTAGTAGAGAGTACAATTTACTACAATTTTTACCATAGAGATTTATAGCATATGAAATAATTTTTTTTTTTTTTTATTGAGTTAACCTACATTGCAGCAGAAAAATACAAAAAACTCGAATTTTATAATAAAAGAAAATTATTAAGACTAATCACTTTATCATCATGTACTCAGACGTAGACAATCTCAGTAAACTCCATTTTATGATGTAGAATTTATTATAAATTTAAATAAAAAAAAAGGTTAAGATTATTAGTTTTTTTGCAACACGATCGTATCCTCCCAATCCGTTAATATTAACTTTTTGTTTGTAAATTTATACTTTTGATTAATGAAAGTGAAAATTTTCAAACTTTTAAATAGTGCATAACATATAATATTTAATTTTATTCTTTTGAATTGATTATAATAGTAGTTTTTTAAAATTGTTGAAACCCTAAAATTTTATCTTTATTGTTTTACTTCAGAATTTTTCACTAGATCAATTTCTTAATACCCTTTGTTTATTTTTTCAACTTTTGTTTTAAGCCTTTTTATTATTATTATCTAAGTTATTATTGTAAGAAGGTTGGTCAAATTATTATTTAATTATGCATGTTGGAACTATCTTTTTTTGAATTATAAATTTTTATTTGATTTAATTTATTATAAAGCCTCATAAATTTAAATAATTATTCAAAAGTATTTCAATTTCATAAAAATAAAAACAAATAAAGCTTGGGTTGGACAAGGCCTCAAACGGACAATTCCATGGGACAAGTCTAAATTTAAAAATAGACTCAATCGAGGTTAATTTATTAAGGTCTCCTTTACATTTGAATATTATTCATGATATTCCAATTAGTTCTGTTTAATTTTTTGTTTACTTATAAAAGGTTCAGCCAATTACTGTAAGTGACTATTATATGATATCAAACCCGATGAAGAGGCTCTTATTTAAATTAACCTTGGCCCACAATTGGTGATCGCAAAACTTGCAGCACCAAAATGCCCTCAATGATACAAAATTTCAACCAATAATACCCTTGGACATCATGAAAATTTCCCAACAACCATGTCAGGTGAGTTATGACCAAAAAGTAACTTTTTTGACTTTTTACTCTTCTTCTCCAATGATTTTGATAAGCCCCACTTTTGCAAGGGTGTTTTGGACATTTCCACATTTTATCACTCACAAGAGGAAAGTAAACTAAACATGTTATTATTTATGTCATTCATATTACAGTATTGATTGGGTTTCAATAATTTAATGTAAACAATTAAGAAAAATGTAAATCCTTCACTAATCGTAACATTAATCATAATTTAATCAATTATTTTTAATCACATCACCAAATATAAAGGAGGCCTAAAGGTCTAAGACCATCTCAAAATTGACTATAAACAATATTTAGTTTGGTCTTGAATCTAACTTTTTCGAGCTTATTAGTACCAATATTAAATCAATCTAACCCACCGTGCACTCGATTCTACAACATCACAACAATCTTTTCCCTCTTTCCTAGCATTTGAAGGATATACTTACCAACCGTTGGATTAATTATATTATTTATTTATCTTTTTTTAAAAAAAATAATGACATAGTTTTAAAAGTATTAAAATTTTTAAAAATTCCCCTAACCTTTAATTCTTAAATTTTAAAAGTCCATTTTACCCTTACAAAAATTGCTTTGAAAAAAATATATAAAGAGATTTCTAAAATATCAAAAAATCATCCTTTGTCTAGACTTTGTTTAATTCTAGTATCACTTGTTAATCAAGCTCTTTTTATTTTTATAATTCTAAAGTACTTAGTGCCATTTTATTTTAGTTCCACTTATTCATCAAACTAAGTTAAAAATAAATTTATACATGCATATAATTATCATATTTATATAATTATCATTTAAATATATATATTATAAATATGTATTAATTATTTATTTTTTATTAGTTAATCTGTCATTTTAGTTTATAAATTATACATTTTTTTAAGTAGATATATCTAAATATATATATATATATATATATATATATATATGCATGTATAAATTAATTTTAATTTGGTTTGACCAGTAAGTGAAACTAAAAAATTGTGAGCTCCAAGTACTTTAGGATTATGATGATAAAAAAAAAAAAAAAAAAAATTGATGAATAAGTAAAACTAGAACTAGAAAAAAAATTGACAAAGAATGATTTGCCATTTTAGAAATTCGTTTAATTTTTTTTTAGAAATCAATTTTATATGGTAAAATGGACTTTTCAAACTTAAAAATAAAAATTCCGGGTTTTTTTTTTCAAGGTTAAAATACTTTAGGGGTAATTGATATAGGGTGGATACTTCAGGGATAGTAACTGTATGGGAAAATTTTATTTTTGGTCCCATATCTTAGGGTCGTTTTTAATTAAATCCGTTTGTTACGTTTTTATCAGATTTCATCCCATTTTTTTAGAATTTTCTCAAATATGGTCCCAAAATCCAATTTCCATCAAATAAATAACGGAGCTATTAGTTCCGTTATGGGGCAAGCTTCTAACACTATTTTGAAGGAAAAAAATTTTGTGGGGCAAGATTCCAACACTATTTTGGAGGAAAAAAATCTATTATATTAATATTTCATAAAGATATTGGGTATTGTTGATATTCTGTAAATAATATACAGTATAATAAAAAATAAAAAAATTCATAAAACAACATAATTTAAATAATTTCACCAAAAATATTAAATTTCATTGATTGTTGCAAATACCAAAATAAATTGACTTTCAAAGTAAAAAATGAGTTATTTTTCACATTTACTAATATTAGTTATTTTTAATTCATACTTTTTGAAATTAATGTTTCAGAATAAAACAAATCATTTGACATTGAAAGTCAATTTATTTTGGTATTTGTAATAATCAATGGAATTTGATATTTTGATAAAATTATTTAAAATTATGTTGTTTTTATGGATTGTTTTATTTTTATTATACTGTATATTATTTACAAAATACAACATTACCAAATATTTTTATGAAATCTTAATATGACAGGTTTTGTCCCTCTAAAATAGTGCTGGATAGTGTTGGAATCTTGCCCCATAAGGTTTTTCCTTTCAAAATAGGGCTGGAATCTTGTCCCATAATGGAACTAACGGCTCCGTTATTTATTTGATGAAAATTGGACTTCGAGACCATATTTGAGAAAATTCTCAAAAAATGGGACAAAATTTGAGAAAATCGTAACAAATGAGACTTAATTAAAAACGACCCTAAGATATGAGATCAAAAATAAAATTTTTCCTAACTGTATTTAACCCTAAATATTGCCAATACAACTAATTGAGCTTATATATGTAACTTAAAATATGAAAAGTTATATAATTAATTTACAATGTTCATTTTGAATCAAATTAAGATATTTGAACCCTGCGTTTGCAAGTTCTAGAAAAGGAACTTAAAAAAAAATATATTATTAGCAATTTACGTTCAAGTAAGTACAAAACTCAAGAATAGCGTGCCAGTGTAAATAAAAGTTATCCTTCATTCATGAGGGGGTTCGAATTTTATTAACCCCCCTCCCCCCAGCACACTACAAGAAAATATAATATTAGCTACAAAATATCAAATGATGATTTTAACATTATCATTAATAATATATATTAAGTGACAATAATTTTATGTCATTATATAATTATCAGTCACAAAAAATGTGTATTAGATTATCACTAAATAAAATTAATGGCAAATCTATAGTGACAATTTAGTGACGACTATTATTTGTTGTCACTATATATGAGTCACTAATCGTATTCAGTGACAATTTTGTGCATACTTTTTTGTCATTCATTCATATTAATAATATTTTTTATAAAATAATAATTATTATTAAAATCATGAAATTTCTTATTGTGATAAAATAAACGGTCTTTTCACTAAAAATATATAATTAGTGACAATATCAAATTTGTCACTTGATTTTTTTGGCACTAATCTTCTATTTTCTTGTAGTGTCATTGGAGGGGAAATTGAATTTACGTCTCACTACTTACACAGTTTGCGATTTTGGTTCCATTGTTTTACCTCTTACCACATTTAGCCCATAAATGTCAAAAAATTATAATTTACGTCTCATTCACATTTTTTGTTAGTTTTTTGTTAGATTTTTAATGGAATGAGCACATGCTTTGATTTAACCAACGTTTGATGACAATAGTATAAAAATTATAATTTGTGTCCAACAACTTACATATTCTGTAACTAAAATCGCAAACAATTGAGAGAATTCCTCCTTTAAATTGGAATCTCAAGATCTTAGGGATCAAAAGGAGTTAAATTCATTTTGCCCTCTGTGTTGTGCAAAAATATAAAAAAAAAACCCTTGTGAAAAATTAAATATCAGTTTCACCTCCTGTGTTACAAAGAATAAATCACACTGCTCCCTGGTCAAAGAGAGCCTAATTTTATAGGTGCAATGATTAAAATGCCCCTTCTAGTCAATTTGGTCAACCTAGGCCTATTAAAATACACTTGTAATATATAAAAATTATTTAGAAAAAATATCTATAGAAAAAAAATTATATAGAACAAAAATATTTATTAAAATATACCAATAAAATTATTTATATGAAATTTTATATAGAAAAAATTATTTTTTCTTAGTCAATAATTAATTCATTTTTTATAAATTTATTAAATTTTAATATTGATGAAATTTAGTTTTTTAGTTGCCGAAATTTTAATTTTTGACCAAAAAATTATATGAAGTGCCAAATTGATATTTTTTTGGAGGGTTTTAATTTACATGGCTTTAGAAAATTATTCAACATGCTGGATAAACTATATTATATGACTTATTAAAATTTATAAAAATTAAAATTATTATAATATATAAAATTAAAATTATTATTTCAAAAAAAAAAAATCTACCCCCCACCCGTTGGCTTCCCCGCCCCCACGCCATCCCATCGGCTTCCCCACTGCCACCTCCACCCGAACCCAGATTTTTCTGGTCTGATCGCCCTCAATGACGAGTGTACTAGTCACTGTGACATGCATTATTTGTGCACGTAATATTACTAATATTATGATGTTGTAAACTATATAATTTATCTTTATAATAAACTTTATTGTTACCTAATAATATTAATGTACATAAAACAAACAATATTTGACAAATGAAACATATATATAAAATCAAATAGCAAGTAGCAAAAAATAATAAATTAGCACCATCAAAAGTTGAAAATACCTTCTTGTAGTTAACTTCACCCCACCAAAAATGCAATCATCTAGAGATAAATTTAAAATAATGTAATATTTTTAATTCTCAATTTTAAAATTATTTCATCCATATTTAAAGAATATTTTGAAAAAAATTATACACTTCATAAATTTATGATTTGAGATTTAAGATGAAATAAACAATTTAAATTGAAAAGAGAAGCATTGAAGAAAATGAACTGTAACTTTATGGGAAAAATCTCATTTTTCGTCCCAATAGGTCCTGTTCGAGTCACTATAAAAAATGACGTATAGCTATAAAAAAAATTGATATTAAAATTAGTACGAGCTAATTAGTATGTAAACTTCTCGGTGCTACTCTAAATTATATAAAATATATTTTAAGTAATTATTGCTAAATTTATTAGCAGGTAAATTTCTTGTATATAATAATGTTGTTTATCGACGAAAATTTTATTTTGTAATTAATTAATTCGACATTGACTTTTTCATAGCTATTGAGTCATTTTCTTATAGTGATTTTTGTCCCAATCATTACAAAAATTTCACTTTAAGAATATTATCTTGTTATTTATTATTTTTAGTCCCATTATTAAATTATTGATTGAATTCATGAAATGTCCAAAACAAAATAAAACAAAACAAAACAAAACAAGAAAAGGAAAAAACAAAAGAAAAACTGACACGGATTAAAGTGGACAAAGCCATGGGGCGAACATGTGCATCTAAAAATATACTGCAACTACAATTAACTTTAAAATTATCTAATTATATTTAGGCTAAATTTCATATTACCGCTGTGTTTTTTTAAATTAGCTAAAAATTATTTTATTTTTTAAAAATAAGCAAAAAATCTTTTATGATTTTTAAAACCCAGCAAAAAACTCCCCTTTTGTTAGTTTCTAACGGAAGGTGAGATGCACTCGTGGGTAGTGAAAGTGGACATGATTTTTTAGTAATTTTTGACTTTTTTTGCTGCCAAATGACAAAAATCACCCCTATATAGTATTTAGAATTACTATGATGAAATATATTGTTTTAATCTTATTTTTTATATTTTATTCATCCCTCATAAATAATAATAATTTTCTCTTAATATATATTTAAATATCAACACACAAAAAGAAATATATTTCTATAAATTTATAATTTAAATTAAGAAAATTAAATTAATATCACAATACAAAATATAATACACTAAGTTCATTTTTAAAAATTTAAATATTTATCAATGTAAATGTTAATGAACAAAACAATAATTTTTTAACTAATTTAAATTATTTTTAATTTTTTTAGTAAATTATGTACTGTAAATAATTTAAATTACTAGTATATGTATTAAAAAAATTAATATTTTATTTTATTATTTTTAAATTTTAAAATTTTAAATAATTTTTTATACATTTTAAATTTTGTTGTTTTTTTAAATATATTTTTAATTTATTAAATATTAAAAAAAACAAAAAGAAAAGTTGGGCGACTGTCGCGTTGCCATCGCCAAAGCTCCCTGCGCGACCGCCACGAACGGCAGTTGCCGCAGCTGTTACCCAGATCAGCCATGGGTGACCGCGATGCGGCGATCGCCCAATCTTCCCTGGACGATCGCCGCGTTGCGGTCGCCCAGGTTGGGGGGCTATAGCGTTGCCCCCCTCTGCCTTGCGACGTTGCCGTCGTCATCGCTTTCTCGACGTTGGGCGGCGACATTGCCCCTCTGCCTTGAGTGGCGTGAGGGGTTGCGGTGGGGACAGGGTGGAGGGGCTTGGTGGCGGGGGGGGGGGTGGGGGAGGGGGTGGTGATTAATTTTGCTATTTTTATTTTTATTTTTATAAATAATAATTTATATTTTATAATTTATTAAAATTAATTATTGTATATACCAATATATAAAAATAAATAAATATATTTAATTTATGTAAGATCTGGACCGTTCAATTTTTACATTCAAAAATCAACGGTTGTTATAATAAGGGTATAACAGTCAATTCAGCAACATTTAATGCCTTTAGGGCTAACCTAACTGAAGGGAGAGTATGAAAATTTTTGAAAAATACAGGGATTTTTTTTGCCTATTTTCTTAAGATATGGGTTTTTTAGCTAAATTTTAAAAACACAGGGGGATTTTTATGCAATTATATTTAAAAGTATAATTTGATATAGGATTAAATGCAAATTAACCCCTGTGTTATACGAAATAAGCAAATTACCTCCCTATGAAAAAAAATAGCAATCCCTTTGTATTTTTTTATAATAAAGCAAATAAGCCCCTCACGTAATTTTGTGCCTTTCGCGCGATATTTTTATGTATTTTATTTTTAATTTTTTAATTATAAAATTAAAATTACATCCTTATTAATAGCGTTAGATCTAATTGAATTTAAGGCTCGAATTTAATTAATAAGATCAATGGTTCAAATTCTACAAAATTTGATCAACGATCTAGATTAAATGTGTATATTTATAATATATACTACATAAAATTTAATTAAAAATATATGTATGATATTATATTAAATAAAATTAAAATTATATGTGTGTGTATATATATATATATATATAGAGAGAGAGAGAGAGAGAGAGAGAGAGAGAGGGAGAGATGGACGGAGGAAGGCGGCGCCAGCGACGAGAAAAGGTGGGGGGGGAAAAGGGGGGGGGTGGCGTTGAGAAGGGGGAAAAGTGGGCCGGGAAGGGGCAGTTGGGGGGGCGGGACGGGGGGGCGAAGGTTGGGGGCGGTGACAAGTAGGGGGAAGGGGTGGGGGCCACGAGAAGAGGGGAAGTGGGGTGCTGGCGACGGGGAAGGGGGGCTGGGGCAGGCGACAGGTAGTGATGGCAATGGGGCGGGTCTGGTACGGGTCCGCCTGGATTCAAGACCCGCCCCATTTAATTTTTGCCAGACCCATAACCCGCCCCTGCCCCGCTTGGACCCGTACCAGACCCACCCATTTAAGTTTTGCCAGCCCATAACCCACCCCCGTCCGCCTGGACCCATACCAGACCCGCCTCATTTAATTTTTGCCAGCCCATAACCCGTCCCAGCCTCGCCTCGCCTGCTAAAAATTTCGGCCCGTCCCAACCTAATTAATTTATACAAAGAATACATTAAATTAATATTTTTTAAGAAATAATATCAGTTTAGATTTAAATATTTTAATATAATTTTCAATCTAAAATGAATTGGATAAGACAAAAAATACGTTCATCTAAATTATTAATTTTTTTATCAACTAATTTTTTATTTTTGGTATTTTTATATATAGTTGGGTATATGCAAAAATTATTTAGGATTCATATATATAATAATATAATTTTTTATTTATAATATATTGTATATATTAATAATATACAATAAAAAAAAGAGGCGGGGTTGGACGGGGCCGGGGTCGGGTCCAATGGGGCGGGTTCGAGACAGGACCTGTAACCCGCTCCGGACCAGGGGCAGGTTTTAGCTGCCCCAGACCCGCCCCGAACCCGAAAAATGGCATCCCAGACTTGCCCCATACGGGGCGGGTTTTTCGGATTCGGGTTGAAATTGCCAACCCTAGCGACAGGTGGGGGCGCCGACGACGAGGAACGGGGGTGGGTGGGCTAAGGCAGCTAACGGGTGGGGGAAGGGGGGGGGGGGGAAGAAAGGGAGGGGGTGTGGTGTTTTTTAATTTAATTTAATTTTTTTAAAAATAAAAATATATATTATTATGAATATTATATATAATAATAATAGTATATATTATATTTAAATATAAAATAATTTTTTATTCTTAAAAATTAATTAAAATTGCATGTATGATGTGTGTAATACACTTTAAGGGCCAGGGGGTAAGTTGCCTTATTCTTAACAACATAGGGAGGTAATTTGATTTTTTTTACAAGGGTATTTTGCACATTTCGTATATCACAGGGGTTAGCATGCATTTTTTCCATTTGATATATTTTAAATTGATGTAAAGATATTAAAATTTTGTCAATATACGAGTGTAGAAAGTTTTTTTTTTTTAAAAAAAATTAGACGTTATGGGCATACTAATATTTCATATTAAAAAATATATTTTATATAAAAAAAATATATAAATCAATACCTATATTTCATAAAACAAAAAAAGAAAAAAAGACAGAAAGAATTAAAGAAAAAAAAACTTAACATATTATCGAAACAACAACAAAAATAGTGACGCGGTGTCAAAACTATCGTTTGTGATTGATTTTTTTTTGTTATGTATTAGTATAGATATTTAAATATTTATTCATTTAATTGAATATAAAATATATAATTTTAATATAACATAAATTAAATATTATTGTTATAAAATTATATGAATTGATATATATATATATATATATATATATACATATGTGACCACATCACGATTTATACATATTTATAAGTATTTGTTTACTCTATTCATGAGCTTCTAGATATTTTCATATTATACTATAATTAATAATAAAATGATAATTTATTTTATTTTTTAATATAAGATCAATAAATTATTATTAATTGAAATATATCGATTACAAGTAGAATCATTCTGTCAACATCAATATTTTAAAAAATATTACAATAATTATATCCTACTCAATAACTCAATTTCAACAACTAAATTAAACTCGTAAACATAATAAAATATAGTTGTCCACCCTAAAATGTAAAAAGAGACCCAATTGCAAGGGATGGGCTGCACGAACCTGCTCGCTTGGGTAGTCTTTTTGTGGAAAATCATGGCGAAGTTTTGGCTTTTCATCTGCTCCTGTCAAATGTGTTTGTCCTAGAAATTGTACTATTTTCCAAGGAAGACAGAAGCTCAGCATCATCATCGACATGTGTCATTGGGCAAAAATTTATGTATTTTCTTGAAGAGACATTTCCAATATATTCCATCTAGAACAAGTCAAGAGAAATAAATGCAAAAACTAATAGTAGGGTAGAAATGGGCATGAATATGATGGGAAAATTAATTTATAAAGAAATATGTGATGGTTCTGGTTCTCATCCTATTACCTAATTTCTTTAAACAATTTCTTTCATTCAGAAGAATTTGGTCAGAATATTAATTTTAATATTTTCATGATTATAATTTTTTTTTCTTTGAACCCATTACTTCGCGTTTTTCATTCACGTTACTTTTTCATGTCTTTTTCCTCACAATCTTCCATATTTTTAATAAACTCACACTTATAATTTACTTTTTTTCTATCACCTTGCTCTATGTTTGTTTCTTCTTATGGACTTTTTTCTTTCTCATTCATGAGTTTTTTTTCATAATTTTTTTTCTCTCTTCATCTCATGCCATAATTCTTATGGACACCGTATGCTGCAACCACTGGTCTTAACAGCTAACAAGGTTTACAAAATCTCTTTTTTTGAAACAAATTAATAGGTAACATAATTTTTTATGTATGTATCATGTGTCACTACAATAAAATTGTTCAATAGCAAGTTAGAATCGAGTTAATTAGCAAGTAAAACTCTCGTTGCTAATTTACATTATCTAATACAAGAAATTTACTTGTCAATAAATTTAGTAAGGAAAATTAACTTGCTACGAATTCAATAATGAACTGTCTAAAAGATATATTAAATAACGCAAATCAACAACGAAAGTTTAATTGTTAATTAGCTCGACGCTGATTTTAGTATCAAATTTTTTCATAACTATTAATCATTTTTCTTATAGTGTGTATAGATTAAAGAAAATAAAAAATATAATAGAACTAAAAATAAAAAATTTAATTCATCATCTTACCACCGAGAAAGTTCACTATTTATGTCCACATGCATGTAGGTATTACTACACTAAGATACTCAACAAGTGCAAAGAAAACTTTGTCTAAATTAGTTAGCAACAACATGAATCTGCAAGCTGATTTTGCTCTCACGGTAGCTGCTGTCATACTCACATTCATCATTCTTTGGTCCATTCGGAAGTTGGTCAAACCAAGCAAGCAAAGGCCTTTCTTGCCTCCAGGGCCGCTTGGCTTGCCAATCGTTGGCTACTTGCCATTTCTTCGCAAAGATTTGCACCACCAGTTCACAGAATTGGCTGGTAAATATGGCCCAATCTACAAGTTGTGGATTGGGAACAAGCTCTGTACTGTGATTAGCTCACCATCTCTCATAAAAGAGCTGGTTCGTGATCATGACACGATCTTTGCCAATCGGGACATCACTGTTGCGGCACGCGTTGGCTCTTATGGTTTCAACGACATTGCCTGGTCTCCCTATGGCTCTCAATGGCGCAACTTGAGAAAACTATTTGTACGAGAAATGCTAAGCAACACCAACCTAGTGGCCTCCTACAATCTTCGAAAAGATGAGGTTAGAAAAGCTGTCCAAGAAATCTATTCTAACAGTGGCACACCCATCGACATTTGTGAGCTGGCTTTCAAGATTGATCTAAATGTTATAATAAACTTGATCTGGGGAGGCAAGATTCAGGGCATGAGGCGGGATAGGATTCTTGCCGATTTGTTGCCCGTGATTGCGGAGATGCTAGATCTGTTGTTAAAGCCTAACATCTCTGATTATTTCCCAATCTTAGCCAGGTTTGATATTCAAGGAGTTGAGAAGAAAATGACTACTCTTCTGCAAAGGGTTGATGTGATCACTGAAGATACTATCGACGAACGAATGAAAAATCCTTCTGAAAAATCAGAGGCTGCAACAACTAAGAAAGATGGAAGGACGGACTTTCTACAAATCCTTGTAGACCTCATGCAGGACGAAAATAATAAGGAATTACTTGGAAAAACACAAATAAAAGCCATGTTAATAGTAAGCATTTCTATTATTTTCTCTCTCATTTTCTTTGACTATAGCTACAACATTCTTTGTCTAACAATATATCTATTTCTTGAAAATAGAATATTATAGTGGTGGGACAACACTTCATCAACGACAATCGAGTGGGTTATGGCTCAGCTATTGTGCCACCCAAAAGTGATGAAAAAGGTGCAAAATGAATTAGACAAAGTAGTGGGATTGGACAATATAGTAGAAGAGTCCCATATCCCGAAATTGGCGTATTTAGATGCCGTCCTAAAGGAGACTTTACGCCTCCATCCAATTGGACCCTTCTTGACTCCACGAACTCCAAGCCAATCTTGCACTATTGGAGGATACACTATCCCAAAGGGCTCTACCATCTTTTTGAACGTATGGTCTATTCAAAGGAACCCTCTTGCTTGGGAAAATCCATTGGAATTTAAGCCAGAGAGATTCTTAGACAACACAATGAAATGGGATTTTAACGGCAACAATTTCAACTATATCCCATTTGGATCTGGGAGAAGGGTCTGCTGGTCTGCCGCTTGCTGAAAGGATGGTTAGATTTGTGTTGGCCTCACTCTTGCACTCATTTGAGTGGCAATTGCCAGAAGGGGAGAAGCTCGACATGTCCGATAAGTTGATGACGGCCTTGAGAAAGAAAATACCACTCCGTGCTATACCTACTCCCAGATTATCTAATTCTTATCTGTACAAGTAATTTCATGTTCTTCATGATTGTTGTAAGTTTATAGGATGAACTACTATATCCTAGATAAATGCTATGAATAAGCTGCGAGGTTTCATGCATAGAACTCATGATTTTGTTTTGTAAGTTACGATGTTTCATGTATGGAACTCATGATTTAATATTGTTCTGCATCTTGTTTGTATTTTCTAATGTTCTTCCTGAAAATCATTTCAAGAAATTGGTAATTAAAGAAGTTTTCCTCTCTGGATTAACTTTCATAGGAAAATAGGTCAGGTTTAATTGTTGTGAGTTTGCTGAAGACCGGAACGAGACCTTCCAATAAATTTTTGGAAAAATTGGACCCGACAAGTTGGATTCGGTAGATCGAATTTAATATATACCTTTTACAAAATAACACTACACAACTATATAAATTTGAGACCGTAACAAAAGATCAGTATCATCATGGATGTATAATTATAGCATAAGTTTATCATATATTCAAGGTTAAATAACAACAATCTCTTCTAAAATTTGACATAATTATGAATATTTAAATATTTAGAAAATTATCAATATCTTCTGATTTTAACGGTCATCTAACAATTAGCTCATTCTGTTAGTATTCGTTAGGTTTTCATCTATTTTTTTTTAACTGACCAAAATATTCTTTTAGATTAAATTATAATTTTGTTTATTTTAAAAATTTTTATTTTTTTATTGACTAAGTGGATGGTTTTTTTTTTTTAATTTTTTTCATCCACTCCGTCCGACTTTTTCACAAACTATTATTCTTTTTTTTAAAAAAAATACAGCAAAGGACATAATTGACAATTTCATGCATCTATTCAAGAATTCTATAATTTTATCAAATATAAAAAAAATTTATAAATTTTCAAATAACGAGAGTATTCATAATTACCTTACATTAAATTTGGAATAAATCAAGAGAAATAAAATTTAAGAAGAAGTTCACGTGATGGTTCAAGTTCCAAGCACATAGTGAAGGTCATCACTTGAGAAAATTAATATCATGTTTGGACCATAAATTTTTAACAAATGAATTTTGAACTGCAACCACTGTTTTCAGTGTACATATAGTGATATAAATAAAGATAAATTATAGCAATCTCCTTATAAGTTTTGACGTAATTATGAATATTTTTTTGTTATTTGAAAAATTATAAATATTTCTTTTAAATAAAAAAATAATTATATAGTTCTTAAATAGTAAAGTGGACATTATTATTTTACCCTTGTTGAAATTTTTTAAAAACTAAAACAAAGTATTTGAAAAAATGTAAAAAAAATTAAGGTGGTTAAAAAAATATTCATGGGAATATCAGTTCATAAAGTATTTTAAAAAATACAAAAATATATAAAATTTTAATTTATAATGCAAAAGAGCAATTTGATTAGTTTAACACAAAATTGGATGGATACATAATGAAATCTAAAGGAATGAGCCCATTGTTAGACGAAAATTTAAATCAGGGAATATTTATAATTTCTCTATCAGTAAGGAACTATCTGTAATTATATCAAATTTTAGACAAGGTAGTTGCAATTTATCAAATATTTTTTTCTTGTTGACTAGGTCAACCTTAAAATAATTTTTCAAGGATAGAAATGCCCTTAGAGGTATTTCTGTAATTATCAAAAGGTTGAAGAGGTGTTAAAGTAATATTTAGGAAAATGAGTAATATGACCCCATATATTTTTTATTATATACAATAATTTTTAATTTAAATTTAATTATTATATTATATTTTTTTTTTTATTGAATTTCTATATAAAGTTGCATCTTTTAATAATTAAAATATCAAATTATTTAATTAATATATAAATTATCCCTTAGTATTATTAATATTAAAAGATTAGTTATAGGTTGTAATTTATTTTATTTTTTGAAACACGGAGGGTAATTTGCTAATTTTTTTATATCTATACTATATAAAAAAGAAAACCCATTTTTCACTCACAAATGGCGGTTACTTACACCGTGACACTAATTTTTTAGATTACCAAAAATATCCTTATGTACTTCCAACCACCCTTACTCAAATTCTTCTTCTCGTCTATATGATTTATATTATATATCTATATTAATATGAAAGTTTCACCCACACGTAATATCCCAAATCAATATGATAGTTTCACCAATTATTAATATAAATTATCCCTTAGTATTATTAATATGAAAGTTTCTCGTCCTTGTGTCCTTATGTATCTATATTATTTATTTATTTTAAATGTGATATTTTGGTTTATAATTTTATTTTTATTTATAATATATTTTATAAATATAAATAATTATTTATTATATGCACGCAGGGACGGCGTGGCATAACGGCTAGTTATATAAAAAAACTCCATTTTCACTCACAAATAGCGGTTATTTATACCGCAGCACTAATTTTTTAAATTACCAAAAGTATCCTTATATATTTTCAACCACCTCTACTCAAATTATTCTTTTAGTGTGTATATATCTATACTATATATAAAAAAAAAATGTTTTCCACACTCACAAATGGCGGTTACTTACACTGCGACACCAATTTTTTATAAAGCCAAAAATTACCCTTCAACCATAGAATAACTAACTTATTTAACTTTTCAAATTTCTTTATTTTCTTTTCTTTCTTTTATTTCTAATGTAATGTATTGTTATATATATATATATATATATATTTTATTTATAATGTTATTTTTAATATATTTTAAAGTATGAAAATATACTCACAAATAGTGGTTATTTGCATCGCGACACTAATTTTTTAAATTATCAAAAATACCCTAATGTATTTTTAACCACCTCTACTCAAATTATTCTTTTAGTATATATATATATATATATATATATATATATTATCTATACTAATATAAAAAGAAAAGCCCCTCTATACTTACAAACAACGTTTAATTAATGACACTGCCCCACATTTTTTGTGAAGTCAAAAATATCTTTCATGATAACTAACTTAGTCACTTTTAAAATTTATATTAATTGATAAAACATTCTTTCTTTCTTTTTTATTAATGTAATGTAATGGTTTATATATTTTACTCCTATATATAATATATTTTAAAGCATAAAAAATTATTTATTATATGCATGTAGGAATAACGTGCCACAACAGCTAGTATAAAAAAAGAAACCTCCAATTTCACTACAAATAGCAATTATTTACACCGCAACACTAATTTTTTAAATCTATACTATATAAAACAAAATTGCAGTCGTTTTTATTTTTTTTACAAAAAATTTTTATGTATTATGTATTAACCACCTCTACTCAATTATTCTTTTAGTGTATATCTATATATACTATATAGAAAACAAAACCCAATTTCACTCACAAATAGCGATTATTTACGCAAAATTTTTTAAATACCAAAAATAGCCTTATATTTTCAACCACCTCTATTTAATTTCTTTTAGTCTATATATATTTATGTACTATCTATCTATACTAATATGAAAATTGCACTCTCATACGACAGTTTGTAGAACAATAATACCATTTTTTTTTGTGTCTATAATATGGCAAAATTTATTTTATTCTTTTTAAATGTGATGTGTTGATCTATGGAAATAAATTTTATTATATTAATTAATAAAAGTATCAATTTTTAGTATTTTTTGGATGTGGTTTTTTTTATAAAAAATTGCTATTTTCAGAAAAAACTCTTCGCCCCTTCAACCAATAGAATAACTAAATTCGATCAAATCCAACAACGATTAATAAAGACATATTTGTAATTTTATAATAAAAAAATTAAAAAATCTAAAATTATGAGTGAATTGCACGAACTCTCATGAGGGGCTTAGTTGCTTTATTTTGAAAAATATATTGCTATCTTTTTTTATAATGGGATAATTTACTCATTTAATATATCACAAGAGATAAAATTGCACCTATTTGTTTAACCATTTCAAGGATGATATATATAAATATTTTTTGCATCTTAATTCATACAATCAACAACAATTTTATCATCATAATTTTTTTGCTAAATCATGTAGTTTGTGTTTCCATCAACCCCGACATTGTTGAATCCTCATAGCTTATCGTTTAAAAATGAAACAATTTACCTATTTTTCATACCAGAAATTGATTGACTGTAATTTACCTTGCTGAAAATGTCCCCAAATAAAGAGGAACGTAATTCTTGTAGCCACGTGGTGAAGAGTCAAAATTCAAGTTTTCCAACATCAGCTACGTTTTTAATTAGGTGCCTTTGCTCCCTAATCCTCTCACCAATTTTTCCCACTTTTATTGACTTCGATTCATGATGTTATTTTAAAGACTGGAGGAGTTGGTGTTGTCTCTACTTAGTACTGTCCAAACATGGAAAAATGAAGACAAATTTTCGGAATATTCCATTTGAAAATTGAAATAGTCACTAGACCGCCATTGAATTAGGAGAAAGGTTGAAAATGCACCTTATTAATTGTCTTGGAAAAAGCATTTAATTCCTCCACATTTAATTACACAATTTACCACTGATTTTCATATTATCTGATTTCCCCTCATTTACCAACTTTGAAAGTCCAGTCCCAACTCTAACGTACACGCCAAACGAGGTATTTTGAGATTGCAGAAAAAATAAAACTAAGTGCTTGATGAATATTGAATCGCTGAAGCGTCGTGAGTTAAATTCACCCTTTATGATATGAAAAAATATTAAAAAAAAATTTCTGTAAGAATTTAAATATAAAAAATTATCATTATATTATAAAAAATGACTCACACAACTCCCTGATCAACCTGATTTTAGGGATTTTTTTGAATATATTTTCATATTATATAGGATGTAATTGATATTTTATAACATTTCCAATATCACATAGGAGTTCTTGCATTTTTTCCTTTACTCATTAGCTTGCATAAGAGAATTAATATAATCTAGTGTGATGTTTACTTGACCACATAGGAGCTCGGGATTATACACATTTTTACTGTTCCACCTTTATTTTATTTTTATTTGGACAAAAATTTCATTTGCTGTTTTTATTGTTATTCTTTGTTGAGTTGGGTTCTCACCTTTATTTTATTTTATTTCAATTTTCGAATTTTCTTGTGTAGAAATCCCTGCTTTGAAGGTTGGTTGAATATTTTCGAAAGGTATTGGAATACCAATTGTGCAACAAAAAAAGAAGAAGAACAATTTCGGGTTTTGGGTTTCGATGATTAGTTCCATGGCACATACACAACCAATTGGAGAATTAGAAAAAGTGGGTGATCTTCAAAAGAAATTGCAGAACTTGGAGAAGCAAGAACACTCACCGGGAATGAAAAATTCACTCTCGCCTAACCCACAATTTTGCTTCCTACTTTATAATTTTTTATAGGGATAATTACACTGCTTTATTATGAGATTTGGTATAATTACACGTAAATTTTTTGTAGTTTGAGAAATTACACCTAACACTCCTAATATTTGCTTCCTTCTAACAAATTAGTCCCGCTGTTATTCAAAGCTCACCGAATTTGCCAATATTAACAAAAAAATTATAAGAAAAATCTATATTTGTCCCTGATTGACTTATCATTGACTTATTGAAGGTCAAATAAATTTTTCTATGATTAAATTATCCTCATACGTCTTCATGCGTTAATGCGTATGAGAACGTATATTTTCACCGTTATAAGGGTAGGTTAGTCCGAAAAAATTATTTAACCTACAATAAGTCAGTAATAAGTCAATCGATTGTATATATAAATTTTTATTCGGTTTTTCTATTAATATCAGTAAATTTAGTGAATTTTGACTAACGGATGGACTAATTTATTAGACGGAAGCAAACCTCAGGGGTGCTAGGTGTAATTTTCCAAACCACAGGAAGTTTACGTGTAATTACACCAAACCTTAATGGAGGGGAGTGTAATTATCCCTTTTTTATATTAGGGTTTCTTCAATGTTTTTGATAATAGGGCTTTTGCAACTTTTGGGGGATATTTAATAAGGGTATTAGGATAAATTGAACTGAAAATTTTGGTAATAATCCCAAGAAAACGTAGGGTTAAGTTTTTGTATAAATAACAAATACGCCAAAGTAAACTATTTATAATTAATATATATATATATATATATATATATTTTTTTTAAATTTACATATAATTTAAACTTATTTGATCACTCAAATAATTCTGTCCCGAAAGTAGACGAGGCCTTAGAATTAGTAAATAAGACAAAAGAAACAATATCCAAACCAAAAGACAAAAATTAGCCGTAAACTTAGAGGGTGAATAGCACAACTAAATGGAAGCGGCTTAGATGCTTCGTTTTTCAAAATTTTGAGGTCCCTTTAGGCCTTTGTTTTAGTCCAGGAGGGGCGTTATATTTGGATGAAAAATATTATGTAGTTTTTAGACGGTAGGCATTATATTTGGATGAAAAATATTATGTAGTTTTTAGACGGTAGGCATTATATTTGGATGAAAAATATTATGTAGTTTTTAGACGGTAGGCATTATATTTGGATGAAAAATATTATGTAGTTTTTAGACGGTAACGTGGAAATTGTAATTTAATTCCCTTTAATCTAAAAAAAATACATATTTGAAAAATATTAAAATATTGGAGGGTGGCGAAAGTAAATCATTCAGAGAACATGTTAGTCCATAAAAGTATTTTAGAAAATTTTAAAAATATGTAAAATTATCTAAAAGACATTTTGATCAATTCACCATAATGTTTGAATGAAAATCTAACAGAAGCTAATGGAATGGAATTATTGTTAGACGAACGTTAAAATCATAGAATTTTCGTAATTTAAAATAATGTAGAGCTATATTTTTAGTTATCCCAAAATATAAGGATAAATAGTTGTAATTTACCCTAAATCTTTTTAATAACTTTTGTTTCACCAAAATTAGTTTCAAATTTTAATCCAGTTCTATTCACCTTTAACCAACTTCAAAAATAATATAAAACATCTGTCATATTTTCTATTGTACTTCATTTGATCTCTGAACTTCATACTGATCTTTCGAATTAAACATGTTAATGAGTCGGTATTATTATATCTAATATACTCATAGAATATGTCCAAAAACAACGGGGAATTTTTCAGCTATTCTGTTATATTTCTAGTAATTACGTACAGTACTATTAGCGAGAAGGAAAAAAGAACTGAAAAAAATTATATATAGAGATATATATGGGTAATAGAGTAAATAAAAATAAAAATTGTACTTTTTGTCCTATTGACCTTATACTTTTGTAGGAATTTCATATAAATCGAGTTTTACTTCACCTCTATCTCTTTCTCCTAATCAAATACAAGATTATCCATTATACATCTATTTTTACTTTCACTTCTCTTATTCCTCCATTTTCACTTCAACCAAACACGCTCTAAATTCATATAAAAAATATACCCATAGAATATGTCCAAAAACAATGGGGTAATTTTTTAGCGATTCTATTATCTTTTCTTTAGCAATTACGTACGGTATTATCAATGAGAAGGAGAAAAGAATAGAAGAGAAATTAATTATATATATATGATATATATGGGTAATAGAGTAAATAAAAGGGTAAATTGCATAAACCCCCTGTATTTTAGGAAAAGCGCGAAACTCCCTGTGTAATATTTATAGGAGAAAAACCCCCATGTGTTATTTAAAATACACCAAAATACTCAATCTCTTTTAGAAACTAACAAAGAGTGAGCCACACGCCCAATTTGTGCGATTTCTCCTTGTTTTTGCTGCTCTTGATTTTTTTAAGTGGACAAATGTCTAATTTGCCCCTTTTATTGATATTTTAATGTGTTCATGTTTTAAATTAATAAATGATAATACAAAATTAATATACTAAAAAAATTATTTTTAAAATTAAAGATTTATATGAATATAAATTAAAATCACTTATAATATTAAATTATTAATTAAATTAAATTAATATTTAATTTAAATATATTTTAATATATATTTATTAAATATACTAATTAAATATAAATATACCTAAAAAATATCAATTCAACTTATATAAAAAATTATATTAAAATAATTAATATATATTTAAATATATATATATATATATATATATATATATATATATATATATGTCTGACTTCCTTTCTGTTGGCGAACTCGTCGACGGAGAAGAAGACTGAGTGACGGAGGTCGACCTTGGCATAAGAGGCGATGTTGCCCCCACGGCAAGGGGGTGACGTTTATATTTTTAATTTTTTTTTTTTTACCTTCTTCTTCTTCTTTGTCGACGCTCGAGAAAACTAGGCGACAGAGGTGGGCGACCTCCGCCTCCCAGAACCGGATCATTAGGGGCGATATCACCCATGGATCTGGGCGACTGTCGCCCAGATCCACGGCTGATGTCGCCCTCTTTTTGCGCAGGCGACAACGTCGTTGCCTAGAACAGTCTGGGCGATGTCGCAGTCGCCGCACATTATATGTAGCATATATATAATATATATTATATAGTTATATTATATATAGTGTATATATAAATATATAAATAAAAAAGTATATTTAAGTTATTTAAGATGTGGACCGTTTATTTTTTATATTTGAAGATGAATGGTTGTTATAAGAAGGGTATAACTGTCAATTCAACAAAAATTTAACTCCGTTAGGCCTTAGTTAATGGAATGGGAGAGTATGCAACATTTTGAAAAATACTGAGGGTTTTTTGCCTATTTTTTCAACATATGGAGTTTTTAGTTAAATTTTAAAAACATAGGGAGATTTTATGCAATTTACGCTAAATAAAAATAAAAAATTATATTTTTTGTCCTGTTGGCCTTGTACTTCCACTTTTCAGCCTAATTTTGGATGGAAACAAAATTGGACTTTAAAGAAATTTCATATATATCGAGTTTTACTTCACCTTCATCTCTTCCTTTTAATCAAATGCAAGATTATCTCTTATACATCTATTTTTGCTTTCATTCTCTTATCCATTTTCACTCCAACCAAACACACTCTAAATTCATACCAAAATTATACCCATAGAATATGTCCAAAAACAATGGGGTCGGACTCCACTCTTACCAATTAAATTTTTGTTTAAAAAATGTTCTTTTTTAAAATTTAAATGTACATCGAAACCAAATGGTAAAATTTCTTATAATGAACGAAACAACAGTTCTGTATGATTTTCACAATAATATCACAAGAATATATACTATTGAATTAATTTATTAAAAAGATTTCATTAGCTTTCGACTCAATAAAATAAAAATGTTACTATTCAAAGTTTAAATGCAAATTGATTATTTTTTAATAATGATATTCGTGTTGTTTAAATAATGAACCGTTATTACAAAAAAATCAGGATATATAGATTTAAGATAAGCATGAATTTAAAAAATAAAATAAATTCCAAAAGAAAAAAGAAATAAATAAAAAACATTTAAGATAAGGATGGCCAACTTAGATTTACCCCCTGCCCATTTCTAGAGACGTCTGTCGACACACATTGCATGGCAACTGTTGGTTTTCATACGTTTTGGACCTTTGGTAAGATCTGCAAGTCTCGACAGTTACACTACTTCCATGAGATGCCAAAAGCTCATGATCATCTAAATGTACGATTATTACATACACATATATATAGACATGACATAATCAATGCATGAACATAAAGTCAAGACGAGGTGTTCAAACTAACGGCAACAATTAGTAATGGATGAAAGTGGAAATGAAATAGGCATTTTGAAACCCATTCCAATATATAGGGATAATTATATTTTTTTCCCTTAAAGTTTGGTGTAACTACATGTATACTTCTTATAATTTGAGAAATTATATCTAGTACTTTTGAGGTCTGCTTTTATCAAATAAACAAGTCTCTTTATTAGTAAAAATTCACCAAATTTGCTGATATTAAAAAAATAAAAAAATAAAAATATATAGTTACCACAAATTGACTTATTACTGATTTATTGCAGGTTAAATAAATTTTTTATGATCAAATTACCCTCATACGTCTTCACACTTTAATGCACGTGAGGAGGTATATTTTCAATATTATAAAGGTAATTTAGTCTGAAAATAATTATTTACCTACAATAAGTTAGTAAGAAGTCAATCAAGGATAAATATTTTGTTTTAATTATTATTCAATTGAAGTACTTCTTATATCTAGTATTTAGAAATAATTGCGTATTAATGATAATAAAAAAATTTATAATTGTTTGATATTTTTAATTACTTTATTAATTCAAAATATGTTTTTCACCGTATATTGAATAAATAAGGTAGATACATTATGATTAAATAGATCAGTCAATTTTGTTGTTCGAATCAATTTTTTTGATAGAAAAATATTTTTTATATATTTATCGAGTCAATAAATAAATAATTTTTTCAAATATATATATATATATATTCAATAATATATGAGATGCTTCATAAATTGCTTATAATTTTATATAAACAATTTTAAAAATACTACTTGATATGGTCACAAATTAATTGCCCGACCCAAAACAAAGAAAAGATGCGGAGGAAGCCTGTAAGCCAGCCTCCTGATATCATCCAAGAGATGCAAGGCCTAAAAAAAGGACTTGTGGGTTGGAGGCCCAAGAGCCCAAAGTCAGTTCAGATGGACAACCCAAACAAGAGAAGGTTTGCGGAGAGCAAGACTTTTGAGAAGGCCTAAGGGACAGACTCCAATGACGAAGGGACCCCTCTTCCTAGTGAAGTCCCTATCGAATTAGACTCCCTCAAAATCCTCAAACTAGCAAGATTAGCATATTAGGAAGCTTATCCATTGAGAACCGCCTAATTGATACCTGTGGAAGCTAGTCTCCCTCATCACTGGGGGACTTTGGTTATAAAGTCAGGTTTGGCTCCCTCCCAGAGGGAGACATGTTTTTGAGTACTCAACAACAAATTTAATCTTCTACACTCATCACTATTACCAAATTTTCATCATATTTTTCTTTTGTTTCCTCGTTTCACCCTTTCCTTCAATATTATTATTTCGATATCTCATATTGACTTAGATGTTGAATTGCTAACAATTTTTCGCAAGTTCCATTTACAGGCTTGCAAAACATTTGGCCTATCGAAGAACTTGAATCTACACTCGACTAGACCCGTGCTTTTTTGCACACATCACTACTGGTATACAATTGAATTCAGCATACTCAATAAAATATAAATAAATAATTTTTTTAAAAAAATTACTTTAAGGGAAAGTTTGTCATAAAAGTAACTTCATCCATTACTAAACATAAATTTTCAATTATCAGTTATGTGAATGTAATAAATCAAGAAATGACAATTCTATTATCATAAGAATATTGTTGAAATGTGATTTATTTGCTGTTCATATTCTATTCTCATTTAATTCTATTTTTGCATACTTCTGTCATATAACTTCTCAAACATGCAGTCAAGAAAACATGAGTAATTACATATGAAATCATGGGTTTGAATCCTACAATGTCTGGAGATTTAATTCAATTTTAATAATATGTGTCGTTCTACTTTAATTACATAATTGATATGTAGTAATGAAATTAAGTGGGAATGAAATGAATTTAAAATAGATAAGGACAGAAAAATAATCGGATTTGAATAACATTCCTATGCTTTGTATAGTCAATAAATTAGAAGGTAATAAAATTATCAAAATTTATAATTAGAAATAATGATTAGTGATATAACTAAATCACTTTTGAAAACTTTGCCCTTTACTATATTTTTTTTATTTAATATGCTGAATTTAATTGTACAACAGTAGTATTTTAAAATTGCTTATAAAAGATTATAAGCAATTTATAAATCATCATATATGTTAATTGAAAATATGCATTGATGAAAAATGTATTTATTTACATAGTAAATAATTTAGACTCAATAAATATATAGATAATGTTTTTTTTTTTGCCAATTTTTTTCAAATAACCAAATGAACTAATATGTTTAATCATAATGCATCTATCATTATTTCTTCAATACTAGGTGACATAAATAATAAAAATAATTAATTATCAGACTAACATTACTTTTTATTATCATCCATACGTAATTATTTCTCATTAGAAACAAGAAGTACTTAAATTTGATAAAAATTAAAACTACATATTAAACAAATACCAAAAAGAAAAAAAAAAAAAAGAAAAAACAACAAGAAGGAGAAGATAAGATAACTTTCATTCCGAATAACTAATACTACGTTGGTGGGAGGAAATGACTAATCCCTTATCTAAGGGTATAAGAGTTCCCACGAAAAAAAAAAAAAAAAAATGCCTAGGGTTTTATAGTATGCCCCTATTAGGCAAGCTATCTTTTATTTCAATTCATAATATTCAACTATCAATAATTTTATTATTTAATTTCATTCAACAATCTATTTTCCATGAAAACGTCATCATCCAACTCCTTTCAACAATCAAATATAATATAAAAACAATAACCCATTAATCTTAACTATAAATCCACAATCGTAAATAAACACATACCGGCAACTTCACATATAATAATACGTGATCCAAATAAATAATCAACAATATATAAGTATATATTATATTTATCCATTTTTCTAACACCATAATTATATATAAGCATATAAAAACAAATCCACATAACAACAAAATAATCCAGATAATAACCAATAATTCACGATCAAGTATATACATATATATATATATATATAAATTCAATTAACTATACTGACCTCAAATTCCAAAATAATTAGTAAAAGAAGCTGGTCAATGCTTTACTTATCCTCGTGTCCTGTAATAGGATATAATATGTACAATTAATATATTGAGGATATCATAAATTATGAATAAAGCATGAAATAATATTCGTATAATTTCCACCATTCTTTAAATATTTCATTTAAATTTACATCAGTTCGTCCAAATAACTAAATATTATGGGCTTTCCCCGACATATATCTAATTTATCAATTGGCTCTTAAGAGTTTATTTTATTAAGGAAGTATTTGCGTGCGCGCGCTTCTGAAAAACACTTTTTAACTTTTGGCTACAAAAAAGCACTTTGAAATGTTGCGATACCAGTTTTTGCTTTTAAAACGGCTAAAAATAACGCTTTTAGGCCAAAAGTTAGAAAGTACCTTGTGGGTGCTTTTAGCTGTTTTGATTTTTTTGTAAATAAATTCAACTTTATTTTTTACTACTTTACCCTTATTATAATAACTTTAATTTAATTTTATCTTTTAATTTATTTTTGAAATTATATGACAAACAACAAGTGAAATAATATGCAAAAAGATTGTAATATTTTTGGCATATAGGGACAAAACAGTCTTTCATCAATTAAATTTATTTTGGAAGTGATTTTTCTCTAAACACTATCCAATTTATCTTTTATCTGCTTTTCACCTTTTTTAAAACACTACCCACTTTTGATTCTACTACAACTTCCAACTTTCTCTATAAAAATCACTTTTTTAAAAGCAGAAGTTTTTGCAAACGCTCCCTAAGTCCCTCGTATTTTTATAGCCGTCATCCTTGAAAATTCTTGAATGAATTTATCTGAAATCTCATATTTCTTTTCATTAAACATAACATTTCTCAAATATTTTTTAATATTTTTGTAAATATAATTTTTAATATTTTTATGAATTATCTATCAATTTTTTGCTACTATAGAATTTAATTACACACCAGTACATACAATTTTGGTTAATAAACTCGATGAAATTGAGTAAATCAATTATAGTAAAAATTAAATCTAACAAATCACATAATTAATTGTCCATTATAATATTCTTAAAGCAAATGGGATATTTAATTGATCGCCAACTTATAAATAGTCAAACTCATAAATTTTTTCAGCTAGACATTACATTAGATAATATAAACCATATTTAATAATTTCACTAATCAAATAATATAATTATATTAATTAATTAATAATTCTGAATGTAAATAACTTGCGGAGAATGAAACTAATCCGATCCGACAATTTGCTTAGTGTGAATGTGGGGAAAATATTATAGGTCATCTGGCAATGAGACCTAGCTCAATTGACGAAGTTGAGGTCCCATGATCTTAGAGATCATGAATTCGAACCCCATCAAGTGCGTGGGATGTTGTCTGTTGTATAGCAGGAGTTTCTACTATAATAGTAATTATTGATCAGATTATGATTATTATAATAATTTTTATTAAATATTAATTTTCAACAAAAATAATTATGCTTATAATCGATTTATTTTAATTAATAAAAAAATTATCGCTCTCAAATAAAAAATAGATCATCTATATATATATATATATACACTAGCGTGTGCCCCGTGCGATGCACGGATTAAATTAATTAATAAGTAAAATATATTATATAAAAGCTTTATTAACCTATCAATTAAGTATTTTTATAATTAAAAAATCTAAATTCTAAAAATTCATCTTTTGACCAAAATTCAAAATTGAAGAATTTTGGTCAAAAGACAGCCTTAAAATATATATATTAAAAGATAGATAGGTTAATATATTTGATATATATTTTTATAAATAATAAATAAATTTCATTCTTCGAATTACAGTACATCAATATTGAAAAAAATTTTAAAAAATTAATATACATACAAAAAAGAGACATAAATTGAAATAATTGAGTATTACTTTTATAAATTAAAAGACAACCATCTTATTTTTGTGCATTTTAAAGTAGAATAAAGATGATTATACTGAAAGTTATGAATTTCAATATTTGAAAAGATAATTTCTAATAATTTTATTAATTTCTGCTGTTTCTGAAAATTTATATTTCTCAAATTTCTGAAAATAAAATAAATTTCTGAAATTTCACTTCTTTTTTTTTTTGTAAACTTTTTAAGTTTTGTGCATTTTGCTATATTTTCAAAAAAAAAAAATGTATTTCTATAATTTCAAAAATATATATTTATGCACTTTTTGAAAATAATAGTTCCTAAAACATTAATTTCAAAAGTATGAATTAAAAATAAAAATTTTTGCTTCCTCCTTTTTGTAAATTCTTTCGTCTTTGTGCATTTTACTGTATTTTAAAAAATTCTATAATAATAGATATGGGTAAATTAAAAATTATTTTAATTTTAAAAATATACGTTGAAGTAGAATAAAGATGATTATACTGAAAGTTATGAATTTTAATATTTCAAAAAGATAATTTCTAATAATTTTATTAATTTCTGCAGTTTTTGAAAATTTATATTTCTCAAATTTGTAAAAATAAAATAAATTTATGTAATTCTCGAAATTTTGCTTCTTTTTTTCGTAAACTTTTTAATTTTGTGCATTTTGCTGTATTTTAAAAAAAAAATGTGTTTCTAATTTCAAAAAATATATTTATGTAATTTTTGAAAATAATAGTTCCTAAAACATTAATTTCAAAAGAATGAATTAAAAATAAAAAAATTTTGCTTCCTCTTTTTAGTAAATTTTTTCGTCTTTGTGCATTATGCTGTATTTTCAAAAATTTCTATAATAATAGATATGTACGAATTAAAAAATTATTTTAATTTTAAAAATGCAAGTTAAAGTAGAATAAAGATGATTATACAGAAAGTTATGAATTTTAATATTTCAAAAGATAATTTCTAATAATTTTACTAATTTCTGCAGCTTCTGAAAATTTATATTTCTCAAGTTTCTTAAAATAAAATACATTTCTGTAATTCCTGAAATTTCACTTCTTCTTTTTTGTAAACTTTTTTAACTTTTGTGCATTTTGCTGAATTTTCAAAAAAAAAATATGACAAAAATATATATTTATGTAATTTTTGAAAATAATAGTTCCTAAAACGTTAATTTCAAATGTATGAATTAAAAATAAAAAATTTTTGCTTCCTGTGTTTTGTAAATTCTTTCGTCTTCGTGCATTTTGCTGTATTTTCAAAAATTTCTATAATAATAGATATGTGTGAATTAAAATATTATTTCAATTTTAAAAATACACGTTGAAGTAGAATAAAGATTATTATATTGAAAATTATGAATTTCAATATTTTAAAAAGACAATTTCTAATAATTTTATTAATTTTGCAGTTTGAAAATTTATATTTCTCAAATTTCTAAAAATAAAATACTTTTCTATAATTCCTGAAATTTTGCTTCTTTTTTTTTTTTGTAAACTTTTAAATTTTTGTGCATTTTGCTGTATTTTAAAAAAAATGTATTTCAATAATTTCAAAAATATATATTTATGTAATTTTTGAAAGTAATAGTTCCTAAAACATTAATCTAAAAAGTATGAATTAATAGTAAAAAAATTTTGCTTCCTCGATTTTGTAAATTCTTTCGTCTTTGTGCATTTTGCTGTATTTTTAAAAATTACTATAATAATAGATATGTGCAAATCAAAAAATTATTTCAATTGTAAAAATACACGTTGAAGTAGAATAAAGATAATTATACTGAAAATTATAAATTTCAATATTTTAAAAAGATAATTTCTAATAGTTTTATTAATTTCTGCAGTTTTTGAAAATTTATATTTCTCAAATTTCTGAATAATAAAATTCATTTATGTAATTCCTGAAATTTTGCTTCTTTTTTTTTGTAAACTTTTAAATTTTTGTGCATTTTGCTGTATTTTTAAAAAAATATATATATGTAATTCTATATTTTCAAAAATATATATTTATATAATTTTTTAAAATAATAGTTTCTAAAACATTAATCTAAAAAGTATGAATTAAAAGTAAAAAAATTTTGCATCCTCTGTTTTGTAAATTCTTTCGTCTTTCTGCATTTTGCTGTATTATCAAAATTTCTATAATAATAGATATGTGCGAATTAAAAAATTATTTCAATTTTCAAAATACACATTGAAGTAGAATAAAGATGATTATACTGAAAATTATGAATTTTTTATATTTCAAAAATATAATTTCTAACAATTTTATTAATTTCTGCAATTTCAAAAATTTATATTTCTCAAATTTCTTAAAATAAAATACATTTCTGTAATTCCTAAAATTTTGCTTCTTTTTATTGTAAACTTTTTAATTTTTGTGCATTTTGCTATATTTTCAAAAATTTCTATAATAAAAGATATGTGCGCAATAAAAAATTATTTCAATTTAAAAACACGTTGAAGTAGAATAAAGATAATTATACTGAAAGTTAGGAATTTCAATATTTTAAAAAGATAATTTCTGATAATTTTATTAATTTTTGCAGTTTCGAAAAATTTATATTTTTAATTTCTGAAAATAAAATACATTTTTGTAATTCCTGAAAATTTCACTTCTTCTTTTTTGTAAACTTTTTTAATTTTTGTGCATCTTGCCGTATTTTAAAAAAAATGTATTTCTATAATTTCAAAAATATATATTTATGTAATTTTTGAAAATAATAGTTCCTAAAACATTAATTTTAAATGTATGAATTAAAAATAAAAAATTATTGCTTCCTCTGTTTTGTAAATTCTTTCGTCTTCGTGCTTTTTGCTGTATTTTTAAAATTTCTATAATAATAGATACGTGCGAATTAAAATTTATTTTAATTTTAAAAATACACGTTGAAGTAGAATAAAGATCATTATATTGAAAATTATGAATTTCAATATTTTATAAAGATAATTACTAATAATTTTATTAATTTTTGCAGTTCCTGAAAATTTATATTTCTCAAATTTCTAAAAATAAAATACTTTTCTGTAAATCCTGAAATTTTGCTTCTTTTTTTTGTAAACTTTTAAATTTTTGTGCATTTTGCTATATGTTCAAAAATATATATATATGTAATTCTATATTTTCAAAAATATATATTTATGTAATTTTTGAAAATAATAGTTCTTAAAACATTAATTTCAAAAGTATGTATTAAAAGTAAAAAATTTTTGCTTCCTCTTTTTGTAAATTCTTTCGTCTTTGTGCATTTTGTGTATTTTCAAAAATTTCTATAATAATAGATATATAAATTATTTCAATTTTAAAAATACACGTTAAGTAGAATAAAGATGATTATACTGAAAATTATGAATTTTAATATTTCAAAAAGATAATTTCTAATATTTTTATTAATTTTGAAAATTTATATTTCTCAAATTTCTCAAAATAAAATATATTTCTGTATTCCTAAAATTTTGCTTCTTTTTGTTGTAAACTTTTTAATTTTTGTGCATTTTGCTGTATTTTCAAAAATTTCTATAATAAAAGATATGTGCGAATTAAAAAATTATTTCAATTTTAAAAATACACGTGGAAGTAGAATAAAGATAATTATACTGAAAGTTATGAATTTCAATATTTTAAAAAGATAATTTCTAATAATTTTATTAATTTCTGCAGTCTCTAAAAATTTATATTTCCCAAATTTGTGAAAATAAAATACTTTTATGTAATTCCTGAAATTTCACTTCTTTTTTTGTAAACTTTTTAATTTTTATGCATTTTGAAGTATTTTCAAAAAAATTATATGTATTTCTATAATTTCGAAAATATATATTTATGTAATTTTTGAAAATAATAGTTCTTAAAGCATTAATTTCAAAAGTATGAATTAAAAGGAAAAAAATTTTGCTTCCTCTGTTTTGTAAATTCTTTCGTCTTTGTGCATTTTGCTGTTTTTTCAAAAAAATTTTATAATAATAGATATGTGCAAATTAAAAAATTATTTCAATTGTAAAAGTTCACTTTGAAGTAGAATAAAGATAATTATACTGAAAGTTATGAATTTCAATATTTTAAAAAGATAATTTCTAATAATTTTATTAATTTCTGAAGTTTTTGAAAATTTATATTTCTCAAATTTCTGAATGTCAAATTCATTTATGTAATTCCTGAAATTTCACTACTTTTTATTGTAAACTTTTTAATTTTTTGCGCATTTTGTTGTATTTTCAAAAAAAAAAATTATGTATTTCTATAATTTCAAAAATATATATTTATGTAATTTTTGAAAATAATAGTTCTTAAAACATTAATTTCAAAAGTATGAATTAAAAGTAAAAAAATTTTGCTTCCTCTGTTTTGAAAATTCTTTCGTCTTTTTGCTTTTTGCTGTATTTTCAAAAATTTCTATAATAATAGATATATGTGAATTAAAAAATTATTTCAATTTTAAAAATACACGTTGGGTAGAATAAAGATGATTATACTGAAAGTTGTGAATTTCAATATTTCATAAAGATAATTTCTAATAGTTTTATTAACTTATGCAGTTTCTGAAAATTTATATTTCACAAATTTTTAAAATAAAGTACATTTCTGTAATTCCTGAAATTTCGCTTCTTTTTTTTAAACTTTTTAATTTTTGTGCATTTTACTGTATTTAAAAAAAAATATTTCTATAATTTCAAAAATATATATTTATTTAATTTTTGAAAATAGCAGTTCCTAAAACATTAATTTCAAAAGTATGAATTAAAATTAAAAAAATTTTGATTCCTCCTTTTTGTAAATTCCTTCGTCTTTGTGCATTTTGCTGTATTTTCAAAAATTTCTATAATAATAGATATGTGCTAATTAAAAAATTATTTCAATTTTAAAAATACACGTTGAAGTAGAATAAAGATGATTATATTGAATGTTATGAATTTCAATATTTTAAAAAGATAATTTCTAATAATTTTGTTAATTTCTGCAGTTTTTGAAAATTTATATTTCTCAAATTTCTGAATGTAAAATTCATTTATGTAATTCCTGAAATTTCACTACTTTTTTTTTTAAACTTTTTAATTTTTGCGCATTTTGCTGTATTTTCAAAAAAAAAAAATTATGTATTTCTATAATTGCAAAAATATATATTTATGTAATTTTTGAAAATAATAGTTCTTAAAACATTAATTTCAAAAGTATGAATTAAAAAAAAAATTTTGCTTCCTCTGTTTTTGAAAATTCTTTCGTCTTTTTGCTTTTTGCTGTATTTTCAAAAATTTCTATATAAATAGATATATGCGAATTAAAAAATTATTTCAATTTTAAAAATACACGTTGGGTAGAATAAAAATGATTATACTGAAAGTTGTGAATTTCAATATTTCATAAAGATAATTTCTAATAATTTTATTAATTTCTGCAGTTTCTGAAAATTTATATTTCACAAATTTTTAAAAATAAAGTACATTTCTGTAATTCCTGAAATTTTGCTTCTTTTTTTTAAACTTTTTAGTTTTTGTGCATTTTACTGTATTTTAAAAAAATATATATTTCTATAATTTCAAAAATATATATTTATTTAATTTTTGAAAATAGCAGTTCCTAAAACATTAATTTCAAAAGTATGAATTAAAATTAAAAAAATTTTGATTCCTCCTTTTTGTAAATTCTTTCGTCTTTGTGCATTTTGCTGTATTTTCAAAAATTTCTATAATAATAGATATGTGCTAATTAAAAAATTATTTCAATTTTAAAAATACACGTTGAAGTAGAATAAAGATGATTATATTGAATGTTATGAATTTCAATATTTTAAAAAGATAATTTCTAATAATTTTGTTAATTTCTGCAGTTTCTGAAAATTTATATTTTTTAAATTTCTGAAAATAAAATTCATTTATGTAATTCCTGAAATTTCACTTCTTTCATCAAGGAAGTTTTCATATGAACAATATTGCAATCCCCAATCAGTAAGAGTCTCTGCTCGATGGTCGTTTGCGCACCTGCGTGCCGATCGACATCATTTAGCTCCCTGCACGTCCTCCGCAAGTCACTGCTGGTCGTCTTGCCCAAGGAGCGGCTAGTGACATTCTCCCCACTTAATCTGTTGGCATTCTCATCAATAAATATACAAAGAATTAAAGTGTATGCGGTGCCCAATACTCTCTCTTAGTATCACGCTACACACCAAACCGACCTCCGACTCTTTTGAGCCCTTTGACCGTAAAGTACCCTTCAACACCCCACGTTTTCCCCCCACAGATGGTGCATTTGACGCACCTGATCTAATCAATCAACACAAGAGAAAATCCGTGTACTCTGTCGATACCCTCTTCCCAAATCGGTGGTATGCTCCCCCTCAAGTATAGTGCCTCTGATGCACCCAATTCAACACGAAAACTCAAAGCCGGAGCCTGCACCTCTGTCTGCACTCTTCCTCAAATGAGTGGATAGCTCTCCACATACAGTGCCTCAATGCACTCTATTTCTCATTATCATCACAAGTTGGAAGTCTGTGTACTCTTCTATACTCTCTTCATAAATGTCGCTCATGTTGGAAGTTTGTGTATGCTTCTACACTCTATTCCCAACTATTGCTCAACTAAATGTTTGCCGCCACGAATAGTGTCTCAATACACTCGATTCATCATGAACAACATAGGTCGGAATTTGTGCATGCATTATGTAGTATCTTCACAATTTTCTCAACTGGTGGTTAGCAAACTGTGTTGCAAGTCTGTCAAGTGCGCCTCTAAAATCTCTAATTTCCCTCAAACAGTGTCTCAAATACACCCAAATTAATTTTGAAACAAATGAAGTGTGGAGTTTGTGAGCACGCTTCGCACTCTCTCCTCCACTCGAGGTGTTTCCATCCTCGGCAAATACGCAACTCGCCTCAGTGGCTAATCACACTTGAACCAACTCGAAAATACATGGGCCTAATGCCCAAATCGTCGGAACTACGCCGTTCATGGACCAAATTTCTCTCTAATAGAGTCCCGCTTGACTCAGCACAAATAGGTCCATTGCCCCCAAATTGACCACAAGGATTAGGAATTTTGTGTCCCCAACCCGACAGTCAGCTTAGAATTTTCTCCGTAACTTGACCGCACAATACCGCTCATGGTGTCAATAGAGCTCTATGCTCTCCTCATTTCTTCAGTTGGTATTCCCCTTTGGAAATCCTTAGACCAAATAGCCCATATATGGTGTCAGAATCCCCTCGAAGAACATTCTCAATTTAGCTCGATTATGCTCCTGATGAGCACTCAACATAGCTTAGTGGGTTGCTCCCACTCAAGCTCCGGACAAGTTGCGACTTTTCTCATAATGGATGCTTATGCCCCCTGTTTCTTGAAGCGTGTTGTCTTTCCTCTAGACGCAGCATCATCTGCCACACAGCACCTCATCCCACATTTTGCTCGGCCAAACACGATTGTTCGAATCTCAATCGCTGGCAACATGCCCATAAAAGGAAGGGATCTCGACGTCCACTCCTCACAACCCTAAGGGTGGCTTGATCCTAGCACCTCACGTGAATTGTGTCATAGCACCTCAACAATATGCTCATCCTTCACCTATAGAAAGTTCCTCAAACTCAAACGAGAAGGTGACCCTTCATCCACCAAAACGGTCTCATCGCCTTGATCACATCTTGACTTACGATAGTTCCGCACACATGGTTGTTTATCTCACAATCATTGACCTCGCAATCCACCCAAATCATTAAGACTGACAGGCTTCTAATATACACATACATGAAGAACTGTAGCCTCGATTACTGGTTGCATGAAAAAATCGACGGACCTACATTATTGGATTGGAAAATAAGGCTGCATATTGCCCAAGGGGCAGCCAGAGGCCTTACTTACTTGCACCAATCATGCGAACCTTATATCCTCCATCGTGATATAAGGTTGAGCAACATCCTTCTCAATGAGAAATGTGAAGCGCACTTAGCTAATTTTGGCCTTGCAAGACTCATTATTCCTTATCATACGCATGTCACAACCGACCTCATTGGAACACTGGGTTGCATTCCCGCAGAGTACGGACAAGATTTAGTTGCAACTTATAAATAGGATATATATATATAGTTTCGACGTCACTTTTTTAGAGCTTCTAACTAGTAAGAGACCGATGGATATGTGCAGATCAAGAGCATCCTAGGACTTGATCTCGTGGGTTACTCAAATGAAATGATAGAAAATGGAAATCGAAGTGTTTGGTCCATTCATTTACAACAAACAACATGTTCCACAAATGCTAATAGTTCTTGAGATCACTTGCCTTTGTTTGAGCAAGAACCCAAGATTATGCTTACTCTTACGTGTAAGGTGCTAAATGTAAATAATTGTCTAATATACTACCTTACGACTGATAGAATTCAATATTTATCTCCACTTGAATTTAGATATAAAAGAACACTAGGACATACTAAAAAATGCAAAAAAAAACTTTGTTAGCAACAACATGAATCTGTCTGTTGATTTTGCTCTCATAGTGGCTGTTGTGATACTCACATGCACCTTCCTTTGGTATGTTCAAAAGTTGGTTAAATCAGGCAAGTGAAGACATTCCTTGCTTTAAGGGCCGCATAGCTTGCCGATCGTCGGCTACTTGCCATTTCTCCTCCAAGATTTGCCTCATCAGTTCACCGAATTAACCAATAAATATAACCCAATCTACAACTTTTGGATTGGTAAAAACTCTAGATTGTGATCATCTTACCGTTTCTCATAAAAGAGGTGGTTCGTGATCACGACACGATCTTCGCCAATCGGGACATCACTATTGTACCACATATTAGCTCTTATGGTTTCAACAACATTGCCAGTCCCCGTGTGGCTCTCAGTGGCGCAACCAAAGAAAACTATTTATATGAGAAATGCTTAGCAATACCAACCTGGAGGTCTCCTGCAATCTTCATAAAGATGAGGTTATGATAGCTATCAAAGAAATCTGTTCCAAGGTTGGTTTACCTATCGACATTTGTGAATTGGCTTTCAAGATTAATCTCAATGTATAATAAACTTGATCTGGGGCAGCGAAATTCAGGACGAAAGGCGGGACATGACTCTTACCAGCTTATTGTCGATGCTTGCTCATATGCTTGATTTGGTGGTGAAGCCTAACATCTCTGATTTTTTTTCTAGTCTTAGCCAAGTTTGATACTCAAGGAAGTGCAAAAGAAATGATTACTCTTATACAAAAGGTTGAAGGGATCATTGAAGATACTATCGACGAACGAATGAAAAATCGACTTAATAAAACCAAGGTAGTTGTAGCTACGAAACATGGGCGAATGGGTTTTCTGCAAATCCTCGTAGACCTTATGCAAGAGGAGGATAATAAGAAATTACTTGAGAAAAAACAGATAAAATCCATATTAATCATAAGCAATAAATTATTTTCTCTGGCATTTTTTTTGAACTACCACATTTTTTTGTCGAACATCATATCTATTTTTTTGAAAAATAGAACATTCTCGTTAGTGGGACTGACACTTCATCAACTATGATTGAATAGGTTATGGCGGAGTTTTGTGCCATCCAAATGTGATGGAAAATATGCAAAATGAATTAGGCGAAGTTGTCGAATTGAACAATATAGTAGAAGAGTCTTATCCTAAAATTGGAGTACTAAGAAGCCATTGTAAAGGAGACTTTACACCTTTATCCACTCTGACCCTTCTTAACCCCAAGAACTCCAAGCCAATCTTGCACTGTGGGAGGATACACAAAAGGATTCCGCTATCTTCTCTAAATGTTTGGTTTGTGCAAAGGGACCCTCTAGTTTGGGAAAATTGGGATTTTAGTGGCAACAATTTCAATTCTTCAATTTGGATTTGGAAGAAGGATTTGTGTTGATACCTCCACCTGAGGATGGTTAGACTTTTATTGGCCTCACTCTTGCACTCATTTAAGTAGCAATTGTTGGAGGGAGAGAAGCTTGATAAGTAAATTGATGTTTAACCTTGAGGAAGAAAATACCACTCCATGCTATACATGTTCCCATGTTATCGAATACTGATCTGTACGAATAATTTTCATATTCTTCGTGATAGATGGTAGACTATCTCGACTATCTTATAATCTACGGCATCCTAGATAAATTATATGAAGAAGGTATAAGGTTTCATGCATGGAACACGTGATTTAATTTTGCTTTACATATTGTATTGTATTTCCTTAAAGTTCTTTTATATATAAAAAAATTTCATGAATTTCGTAAAGAAGTTGTCCCTTTTTTAATCAACTTTGTATGAAAATATGCTAATATACAAATCTTGGTAACGACTATTATAAGACTGCAAATATTATACATCAATATGGACAATCAATAATACATTTGTAGTGATTCTTTTGTTTTTAAGAGAAATCATATTATTAAATCAAATCAGAGTCAGCCAAGCTAAAGCGATAAACCTTTGCTGGTGAAAAACATGAAGACGAAGCCATGCAAACACTTTCTCGGGTTGCAAGTTTATGAGCTAAACAATTTCTATCCCTATTAACATAAATGAAACTAACATAATTGCAAAGGCAAGAGAGAGATTTAATGTCATGGATCAGAGGACCCATGCTAGATATATCAATTTCACAATCTCCTTCAAGTTGGACGTTTGCCCACCCATGTGTAGATATAAGACTTCCAGCTACTCTGGCCACCATGGCTTCCGCTAATTCTGCATCAACCTATCTAAAGAATCTATGCGATATCCATGCCAAGACAACTCTATTCGAGTCCTTGGCAACGAATCCAATGCCCACTTCACGACTCCATGAAATACAACATCGTCGAAGTTAATTTTAACTGCATCGAGCAGTGGAGTTAATCATTGTGATCATGTTATTTTTGTCCATTTATGACGGGCAACCTGTTTGAAAGTAGTCTCTCAAAAGGCGTTAATGAACTATTTGGCAGCCAAAATCGTCCGAAAGGGAGTAGATTCATGTTTCTCCATACATAACTTATTTCTACTCCACCAAACAAACCAAATAATCATAAGAAATCGTTGAAAATCCTCACCTGATAGAGACTTTGAAATATGACAAATCCATTCAAAAATCTCTCATGTCCATGCAAAAATCACACTCCAAGGTAGTTTAGATAAGGCCCAAACTTGTCTAGCAAAATAGCAGCGAAGGAAAATGTGTGGAATATCTTCACTTGGGCGTCCACAGAAAGGACAACCAAAATCTAGCCACTTCAGTCTCTTCGTCAGATTAGCAGTTGTGGGGATGGGATATGAAACTAATTGCCAGCCAAATAATCTCACCTTGGGAGGGACCTGTGCAGACCATATGTATTTCCATTTATCCTTGCTCGATGAGTGGAGTGTTAAGCTGCTAGATTTGGTGTTGAGTGTCACGCTTTGTAAGGAAATATGCACTTTTGACTGAGAAGGAACCGTACTTTGAATAGTACCAACATAAATAGTCTTTAGGAGCTCCATGACTATGGAAAATCTGTACAATGAGCTCGCGGTCTTTCGGTAAAAAGATTCTTTCGATTAAATCAGTATCCCACTCCTTGTTTTGTGGATCTATTAGTGCAGCCACAATAGAATCTTCAAGTCCAATAGGGTCTAGAGTAATTGGCCTAAAAAGTGCTCGATCGCGGTATCCAAACATGTTTCAATATTTTAACAGAGATTCCCAAATCAATTCGGTATCCACATCCAGAAAGGATCACCTCCTTGGAGCTGAATGGGTCGCCACGTGAGGGAGGGACGATAACCTATTTTAGCTTCAAAAGGTGATCAGTTGGGATAGTATTTAGCTATAAGTACCTGTAAAGACAATAAGGTTTCGTTAAAAGTCACCACATTTATTTTGCAAGCATGGTTGTGTTGAAAGCTCTCAAACAATGATTATTGGGCACTCTATATTATGTGGGTTTGTAGTAAATTTGACATATTATTTATGATGTGATATTCAAGTTCTCGTTAATGTTATTATTTGAGTTCTTTTCCTATTATTATCATTATTATTGTTGTTATTGTTATTGTTGTTGACACCAAAATTTTGGAATAAATTATCAATTAAAAACCCAAAATAAAGTGGCTAATAATTGGGTTTCGAATTAAAGTCCATAATAAATTTGAGCTTTTCATGACTTCAAGACGACAAATTGGCATAAGTGACCATTCTAAATTTTGGGTCTTATGTATTTTAGTGGATTGATTCAAGACAAATACAGATTATCTTTTATTTTGGATTAGCCAATTGCGCCAAAGCATGTTCAAGTACAACCCGATAGTTCATGGATCCACGTCAAAGCCCACGGTGTACAAGCCTGAGGAAGTGAGCCCAAGCTGCCTAAAGCCCTACTCACACCTATAAAAAAAGTGGTCTTCACCTCTCAAAGTCATCACATACATACTTTGCAAATTCAAAGCAAGAGCAAGTCCAAAACATTTTTTTGCTACGACGAAGCTCTGCACCCACAAGGCCTTAATACAATATTTCAAGGTAGACGCGATAGCCTTTTACAAATTCGAAGGAGATTGCACATCTGATTCAAGAATAAGCCCTAGGCCCTTGGATCCACACCCGTAGAGAAGAATCAGAGGATTACTTCGAACTTCAGAGATTGTAAACCACTCGCATTTAAATTGATAAATTTATTTGGTCCATATTTTTCTTCTCCCGTCATTATTTTTAGAGAGTCAAAATTTGTGTGAACAATTATTATCCTCTCTCCTCAAAAAAATCAGTGTAGATGCAACTGTATAAAATGAATCAGATGAAAAATATATACAAGATGTTTGAAATATGACACAGTTGACGTCCAGAGAATTTGATTAGACACATTTTCATATACTGCCACAACATTGCAAAATAGTAACATACCAATTATCCTATGGTCATATATGATACTGAATTTTTTTCAAAAAAATTATACCCTATAGCGACTTTACAGTTGAATTACGAAAATAATATGCGAACAATACTCAAAAGTTTATGTTCAGGATCGGATTACGCCAATAAAAAAGGGATTGGTCCGATCCGATTTTAATAGTGAATGACATATAGTATTTAATTTTATGTTCTTCTAAGTTGATTATAGTAGTAGTTTTTTAGAAGGCAAAATTACAAAATTAGTCCTATAAGTATAGGGTGTGGCAAAATTAGTCCTGTAACTACTGAACTGGTAATTTTAGCCATATATGTTCTAATTTAGTGGCAATTTGGGTCATTCCGACTAAAATTACTCAAAAATTAAGCTGACAAATAGGGGCTTAGGGTTTCGGTTGCCAATTGGTCTAAGCTTAAACACGTGGCATCTTGCATGGTTGATGGGTAATTTTGGACGGAAGGATTAAAATTTACCACTAAATTGAAATATATAGGACTAAAATTGCCACTACATTAAAACATATAGGAGAAGTCAATCGATGAGAAGGCTATGACGTGGATGGTGTTGTCGACGAAAATTGATCGGGGGGATGTGTGCGGCATGGGGAGGCGAACACAGGAGTGTTGGTCCGCTGATGAGATGATCGCTGGTGGCGGAGATATGATGAAAAAATTAGTGGTGGGTAAGGCAAAAAAGTGGTAAAAGTGGAAACGGAGAGAACAGGCCGGATAGTGGACGAAAATAGATGGGCCTAGGTGCAATCAACTCGCCGGAGGATGGGAAGTTGATTGGTGGTGGTATCGAATAGTGGGTAGGTCGGACGACAGTTTTGATGAGAGAAAATAAATTTAGGTTTTAGGGCAAGACTATAATCATTGGGGGCACATTTGAATTTCGATTGAAACACATACTATAAGGTAAAATCAATGTGGGACAACGAGTTCAGTGGTGGTATGCGTGGCCGGAAATGCGTTGGATAAAAAATTCCGGCGATCAGCTATGAGGTGGTGATGGTGGTGGGTGGTAGTTTACCGTTCTTTGCCACACCAACATCCATGTGGGATGTTGACTGTGTAAGTAATGTCTATTTATCGCCAAAAATCCTAAGCCCCCCAATTTGATTTGCTAAATTCCGATCACTTTACCAAAATTGCTACAAATTTTAAACATTAAAGACTAAAATTGCCAGTCTCATTGTTACGGGATCAATTTCGCCACCCGCCATACATAAAGGACTAATTTTGCAATTTTGCCTTTTTTTAAATTATTGAAACTCTGAAACTTTTATCTTTATTGTTTTACTTCAAAAATTTTAGTATATCAATTTCTTAATACTCTTTGTTTATTTTTTCAACGTTTATTTTAAGTCTTTCTTGACTTGTGATTATCTAAGTTTATTATTGTAAGGTTGTTAGTAAGATTATGATTTAATTATGCATGTTGGAACAATATTTTATTTAGTTATGAATTTTTTGTTAATTTAATTTATTTTATAAAGCCTCATAAATTAAGTAGTTATTTAAGAGGTACCTCAATTTCATTAAAAATAAATAAAAATAAGTCAAATTGGTCCTACTCCTAGACCAGGCCTCATACGGGCTAGTCTATGGGTCGAGTTAGAGTTATTTATTATAATATTATAAAAAAATAAAATTGCAAAAATAAGGGGAGTGGTTAGTAGCACTAATGCACACCTATTTCTTTTTGTTTGTTAATTTATGTTTATATTATATCTAATGATAATATGTACTAATTAAATATTAGTTTTTATTTTTTATTTAATATTTTTATGATTACAAAATATTAGTAAAAAATATATTGATTTTTAATTAATTTTTAATAACTAATAAAACTAAAAAATTATGTACGAATAAAAAAAATATATTCAAGTATTGGTTTCATTATTTTGGGATTTATGATCCTGTCTTCACATATTATTTATGCGATGGAGCTTGACTTTATTGTTATTGAATATGAATTTATTGTTTTATCCGTGCTTGAGGCCAGTCATATATTAAAATTTTTGGTAGTTTATTGTCTACTCCAATGAGTAGAAGTGCATAGAATAGTATCGTGGACCAATTGGGATGTTCCAAAATTTTAATTGATCCACGATACTACTTTCCGCATATTTATGTTACCTTTGATAATATAATATACTAATTATAATCATATTTATCTATTATTTACTAATGATTTATTATAATAAAAAATATATTAATAAAAATATATCAATTGTTTCATTGATTTTTAACAACTATTAAAATTAAATATTTATATGTATAACATAATATAAAAACTTAAAAGTAATTATAGATTTTAATAATGTTCGTCAGTCACACAAGTGTGTCGTTGTCGTTCGTCGTCAAGGTTTTCTTCTTTCTTGTACAACTACTCTTTGATGTGTGACTATTTGATAAATATTTTGAAATATGCCCTAACGTGGTCCAAAATTTGATTTAGTCATTCGTTCTTATGTTGTATATTTCACATCTAATTCGATTTTTTTTCATTTCGTTAGCATGATGTAAACCAAAAATAGTATAAATATGTCATTTTTAAATAAAATACTGAAATTATAAAATTAAAAATAATAACTACTAATTAATTCATATATATTATTATTAAATATAATATAAATATAAATTATAAAAAAAACAATTTGATATGTCCAAGTCGTTGGTAGCACCAACGACTTGGGCACATATTTCAAAAAAAAAAAAAAAACAAAAGAAAAGAAAAATGTTGGGGAGTCGTTAGTGCTACTCAGGAACCTCTAATTTTTGCAACTACACCCATTTTGAGTTTTAGTTGTAATTTTTTTTATTTTTTTATAATATTATAATAAATAATTCGATCGAGACATTTGAAAATAGACCCAATGAGACTCATTTATTAATGATTTAAAACCATCTCAAAATTGAGAATTGATGATAAAAAGTATTGAGTTGGTCATTAAATTGACTTTTCAAGTTGGTTCATACTGGTCTTAAACTGGCCCGACCCACCGTGCACTTGATCCAACACCATCACAACAATCTTTTCCATCTTTCCTATTCCATTTGAAGGATATACTTATCATCCGTTGGATTAACTATAATTAGGGTAAATTGCATAACACCCCCTGTATTTTCATAATTTAATTAAAACCCCCATATTTAAAAAAAAATAGACAAAAAATTCCCGTGTTTTATAAAATACATTAAAAACCCCTCTCAGTTAGAAACTAACGAAGAGTGTTCAACACTCGTCTATTGTGCGAGTGAGCCTCATTTTTTTGATTTTTTTTTGGGATTACTTTTAAGTGCATAATATCCATTTTGCCCCTTTCTTTCATATTTAAATTATTACATATATTTCAAATTTATTTATTTATATTATTATTTTATTTAAATATATTTAATTATATTTAAATTATTTTTTTGTGTCCAAATATATTGCAGTATATCTATTTATGAAATATCTTAGTTTAATAAAAAATACTCAAAAAGTATGTAATTTTTTTAAAAATTAAATTTTTGAATTTAAAGAATACAATACAAATTTAATATACTACAATTGATTTATTTATATTGTTTTACTTGTATATATTTAATTTATTTAAATTATTTATTGAGTTCAAATATATTTCAATAAATTATATTTATTATGAGATATATTAATTTAAATATAAAAAAAATTTTTAAAAAACACATACAAATTTAATATTTGAATATTATTTTTAAAATTAAAAATTCATATTAAATATAATTTAGATATAAAAACATCTAAACACTATATAAAATTTTTAAAATATAAAAATTTAAATTTAACGCAATACAAATTTAATATACTAAAATTATTTTTAAAATTAATAAGAAATAAATAAAATCACTTATAATAATTATATATTAGTAAATAAATTAAATTATTATTAATTGAACTATATTTTATTTGTTTTTCACTAAATTATTAAAAATATCAATTTTCATACTAATTAAATAATCAATATTAATAAAATATATTATTTACTATATTATCTAAAATATTTTTTCATCTTCTTCCCCGTCGTCAGCCAATTGGCCGCCTCCCCTTTTAGAAGGGGGCGGCGGAATGGGGGCCACGCGAGGTCACCCCATTTTTGCAGGGCGACCTCAGCATCGCCCTACACAAAGGACGACGGTGATGTCGCCCGACGTCGCCGTCGTCGCCACAAACACACACACACACACACACACACATATATATATATAATAGTGTATATATATATTATATAATGTATATATAAATATATATAAAATAAAATGGGCAGCAAAGTTGTCACCATCACAAACGCACATATATATATATATATATTATATTATATATATGTATATGTAATAGTATATATATATATATATATATATATATTCTTATATAATGTATAAAAATATATATATAAATAAAAATATATATTAAATTTATTTAAAATATGGACCGTCCATTTTTTACATTCAAAGATCAATTATTGTTATAAGAAGGGTATAACGGTCAATTTAATAAAAGTTTAACGCCGTTAGGGCTTACCTAACAGAAAGGGAGAGTATGCAACATTTTAGAAAACGCATGGGGATTTTGCTTATTTTTTTAACACGGGGGATTTTTAGTTAAATTTTGAAAACACGGAAAATTTTATGTAATTTGCCCTTATAATTATTTATTTATCTGCTTTTAATTAAAAAAAACACGTTCCTCTCCTGCTTTGAGTAAAGACTGCTTAGTTGGTAATTTTTATGTCCAATATTATCTTTATATTTTGTACTTGGTTATTTTAATTTTAAATATATAACTTTTATCAATTAATCATATTGTATTTTAAATTTTGAATTATTTATTTATTTATTCTTCTAAGATACACATAAAATTTAGGTTAAAAACATTTTTCACCTCTGAAATATATCTACAGTTATATTCATCTCCCTAAACTATAAAAGGTAAAAAAAATTCTCCCAAGAATACTGACCATAATTTCTAAGAGGAAAATGGTCATTTAGCCCCCTTAAAATACTTCGGCATAAAACATTTTATATACAAGTCAAAATTTATTTCTTTTGGGGTTTTGAAAACTTTATTTTTGCACTTTCGACATGGACATTTAATTTTTCTTACAGTTAATTTATGCATGTTGAGACTTGGCTCATTTTATAAATGCAGTAACATCATTCTCAAACTACGGCGTAAGACCCGCCCTCCTCTGCAGGTTCTTCTAATATATTTATATCCTCAACTGCCTTAACATGATGGGTCCTACATAGACATGCACATATATTTAAATATATTATAATATTAAATTTAATTGACAAAAGTATAACAAATATAATCAATTGACAAATAACTTCAAACAGGGGCAAAGCCAGCCCCTGTCTGGCCCTAGTGGCCGACAGGGCTTGTCCTGCCCCCCACCCCTACCCCCAAAAAAATTATTTTTTATAATTTTTACTAATTATATTAGCATTATATGCTATATTTTGCAATTATTATTGTATAAATTTGAAAATTACTACAAAATATAATATTAGTAACAAAATATAAGTGATCATTTTGAAGTAGTCTTCATTATATAATTATTAGTGTAAAGAATTTTGCATGAAGTTACCACTATAGATAATTAGTGACACTTCTATATTGACAACTAAATAAAAATAAAATATAATGACATAAATTATTTTTGTTTCAAGATCGTCATTAAACATGTGTCTAATTTTCTGTAGTGATAACTTTATACATCATTTTTTGTTGCTAATTTCTACTAATAACGAACTAATTTTGAAAAACAATAATCACTGTTGAAATTATAAACATCATTATTGAGATAAATAAAAATTATTATCACTAAATATATATAATTAGTGATATTATGATATCAATCACTTTTTCATGTAATCAAATTTCTCATTTTTTATTTTTTTTATGGTGACTTTTGAAATTTTTAATATTTTATTTAATAAATTAACTAATTGAATTATGATAGGGCTAAATTATTTTTTTGACTTCGCCACTGACTTCAAATATTAACGAAAACTCGAGAGAGATTGACAAACATGAGTATAAAAATATTAGTGGGATATTGAGAGATCAATAAAATTCAGGAGAGATTAAGGAAATAGAGAGAATATAAAAGAATGGAATAAGATAATAAGATCAAATCGAAATAGATGAACATGTACATATATAGAAAATTTTGGAACGGTCGTTGGAACGGTTTCTACCCAAAAAAAAAAAACAGTCGTTAATGTGCACTTTGTAACGGTGTCATGACCTCATATAGGAACACTAATTTCGTATCAGTTAAAATATAGGCGTTGTACTATTTTTTTGGAACGATTTTAGTAATACAACATTATTAATACATGAAAATCATTCCATATTATAACAGTGTTTGAGACAGTACTTGTAACACATTCCGTTTGAAAGAAAACTCACACTTAGGAATGGGTTTTGTAATATTCGTCTTGCTACGTACTAAAAATTGTCCCAAATTATACCTTATCTTGAAATGGATTTATCAACTGTTATTTTTTACACACGTTTTGTCTCACACGTAGGAACGACCTTCTCTTGCCCGTCCCTATCTTTAACATTGTATTCTAAAAGAGTTTCAACTATTTATCGTTACAAGTTTGAATCGATTTTAAGAACACAAATTATAACCCTTATTTTGGAACTCCTTTGGTAACAGTTATGCCGTCCCAAAAGCAGAAAACATAAAGGAGGATCATGATGTCAGCAAGCAATTTTTGTTTTTTAAGAGTGTCAAAGACCTATATGGAACGGGATTTGAAAAGATTGTCTGGTCCGCCCCAAATCCCGCTTTCTTTCTTTTTTTTTTTTTTTTTTTTTTTTTTTTTTTTTTTTTTTTTTTAGTGTTGCTTGAATAGAAGGGTGGAATTTTAGAAAATCATAAATTTTTAATAAAATTTATTAATATTTCATAAAATATTGTAAAAATATTTACTTGCACCAATAGGTCTATTTTTTTAATTATATATATTTTTGTTGAACGAAACAAACGAAAAATTTAGATGAGAGTACTTTATTTTAGTATGATCTTATCAAATTTTGTTACACTTCTTTATAGTGACATTACTTTCTCTAATAAATATGTTTGGACTTATTATCAGGAAGTGCATAGAAGTACATGGTGATCCTGATATCCTAAGTGGTAAAAAATCAACTAAAAAAAGAAACACATTCATAATATTGCTTGTTTATATTTTAACACAATTATTGTATTAAAATCATAGTTACCAAAACTGGCGTGCGAATATCCATGAATACAAATATGTGAGAGTAAGTCTACTGATAGGTAATTCTATTATCGTGTAAATTAGATTAATATAGTATATAAATTTGTAATATTAAAATTATTACCATTTTATATTTGTGTTTTTATAAATATCTAATTTATTTATCTCGAATAATATATTTATTTGGATTATATATGTACATATATTTTGATCTTTTTTTATTATTTTATTTTTTTCACTTTATGCTATGCATTAAAATTGACCGAAAAAGGTAACTTAAGCATATTGGTTGATGAATCTCAAAATTTTATTGTAATTTTTTTTATTTGTTCACGCATCGCTTGTGCATAGACTACTAATTTATTGAAAGCGGACCCCATTCTAAAAATAGAGTGATGGGACTAGAAAGAATAGGGATAATTACATCTCCACTCCCTGATCACCTATGCACTATTTATACAAATCATCCATACTTTTTGAAAAATTATATATACACCCTCCAAAAACATCAATATAATTTACATAAATACCCCTGCTTTTTGAAAAATTAAACATACACACCCTAATAAACGTTAATATCATTACACAAATTATTCCTGATTTTTGACCACCAAGAATATTTTTATAATTATACAAAAAACAAGGATGATTTATATAAATAAACCATAGATGAGATTCCTAAATGTAATTATCCAAAAGAATAAGGTTCTTTGATCCGTGTCTTCAAATAGGAAGAGATTTAATTAAAAAATCATCACTTATAGAGGCCGAATCAAATACATGAACGTTAATTAGCACTTTTATCGCGTATTACAACTACATCCACACATCCAAACTTCTGGGTAGTAATCACCGACGGTTCCCGACGTGTCTAGAGGCACTTTCACGAGAACCGGTTTGCATGGCGCGCATCTCTCCCTTTGTGCGTTGCAGTCCGGCGGCTCTGACCGATCAGACGCATCGTTATGCTTGCGTTGCTGATAATTATCGTCATGCAGCCTCCATCCGTCCCCGGCTTTCGCCCTCCGATGCTTACAGCTTTTACGAAGGCTTTGCCTGAATTCTTGAAGTTTTGTTCAGCTTTTGAAGTCCAGACGACGTAAGAGTAGCTGGAAAACAAACATAGGAAGAAGAAGAAGAGGGATTTCATTTTCAGTTGTCAGTAAGAGAGCAATTCTTGTCATTATAACTTTTGCAAGTGTTTATAGGAATTGAAAAACAGGTTTTAGATAATCTGTGTAGGGTTATTAGGGTTTGATTTATTCAATTGAGTACTATACATGAAAGTTGATTAATGAAATGAATAAATACCATATTTGGAGAAGCTGTGGAATTTGATTTTGTCAATGAGCTTGACAAAAATTAATCCACATTTTAGGAAAAATCATAATTTCACTTGCTAATTTATTTTTATTTCAAATAAACAAAAAGATTTAATTCATTATTAATTGTAATAATTTATGGGGGAAAAAAGCTAATTGAAATTTTTAGCGTTTGGATGAGCTTATAAAGTGATTTTGGGCCTAAGTTTTTGGTTTTGAGAAAACACACGCGTTGGTCTCTTAGGTTGAGATTCGAAGTAAAAGTTAGTTCGAGTACAAGTTTGAAAAGTTAGAACACAAATATCGTCATTTAATATAGCGTACCTTAACTTTACGTTGTCTGATCAAAATGGCCAACGGTCTGCACTTGTCGGACCCACGTTGCAAAATATTTATTTTGAGGTGTCTTGATAATGATGGTTATTTTACATAGTTATTGATAATTCATGTCAAATCGAATCATAGATAAAGAACGTGAATTTCTTTGTCATGTTATAGAAACTTTGGATCCTATGAGGGGTACTTTTTGTCTTTTAATTTGTTTCCTTAACTTACCGCAATCATAAACTTTTAAAAACATCTTAATTATAAGATGTTTAAAAACTCGTTAGATGCGACAAAGTGTTTGATAAATTTAAAAAAAAAAAAAAAAAAAGAGTTGATAAGTTTAAAAAATGACATTAAAAAAGTAAAGAGTTCTGCTAAGGGGTCAATGTTTCGGAGAGTTTATAAACTTTTTAAACACTTTGATGCTTGCTTTTGAAAATAAGCTCTAACATTATATAAGATGTATACATATATGTATATATATATATATGATCTTATAAGATATTGTAATAAACTCAGTCGAACATATTTAGATAAGTATAAATTTAAATAATTTTAAATTCTCCCATTCTAATTTTGATGGATTTCAGATTATATTCGAATAGAGTTCTCTAACTTTTCCCCAAAGCTTTCCCTCAACTCAAAATTCATTAATCCGTGAAACTATTTATATATATATAATATATGTAAATGCTTTTAATTGTGTAACTAATATATTTATTGTATTCATTCGGACTAATTCGGACTACACTTTCAAATTTTTCTTTCTTCTTTTTCTTCATTCTTAGACTACATGGCCATCTTTACTTTTGGTTAATTACAAGACCTTATATTCCTAGGCTAAAATGCATAAAAGCCCCCTGTGTTTTAAAAAGTCCGCTAAAAACTCCCATCTGTTTAAAAATAGGCTAAAAACCCTCTTGTGTTTTTTTATATATAGCTCAATCGCCCATTTCCGTTAAATAAACTAACGGCGTTAATTTTTTAACAAAATAACCGTTATACCCTTATTTAATATATATTATTTTTTATTTTAATAACCGTCAGATTTGTATTGATTATATCAGGACCGTCAGATCTAATCAATTAATCTTAACCATTGAATTTTAAATTTATCAAGGGCTGATATTTTATTGATTAAAAATATATATTATAAAAAAAAAAAATTAATCCCCCAACCCATCCCCACCCAGCTGGCTACCACCACCCCACCCCCCAAATCACCCCCACCCCCAGCCTGCCGCCTCTCCCCACGCCCCACCCCCAATCACTGGCACCCCACCCCTAGCCCGCCGCCTCCCCGCGCCCCCCCTCCCCCTGCGCAACCCCCCACCGCCTCCCGCCTTCGCTCTCCACCCGAAATCTGGGCGACGTGAACAGAAAGATGGCGATGGCATCGCCTTCTGTAGGGGACACCCATGGTCTGGGTGACGGGGACAGCGATGGTGACGCGACGCCCAAACCCCCATGGTCTGGGCGACGGCGACGCCTTTGCTCTTTTTCGTGGGGCGGCGGCCATCGTCGTCGCCCTAGTTTTTTCTCTTTTTTTTATTTTTAATTATATTACTTATATATTATATTTATAATATTATTATATATAGTTAATTAACACTAATTTTAAATAATTAATAATAATTAATTAATTAGATTTAATTAATTAAAAAATAATTTTAATAATTAAATATATATTTTATTTAGTTAAAAATAATTTTACATAATTATAATAATTATTATACTTAAATTAAATTAAATAGATATTTAAATAATTAAAAAGATTTAACTATTATAATTTTTAAATTTAATTTTTTTACAATTATAAAAATTATTTAAATTTATTTGATTTAATATTTCAATTTAAATTATAAATTTTCAAAAAAATATATATTTTTTTTCAAGTTTTTAGGTAAATATATTAAAAATATTTTATTTTTAATTGATGAAAATGCAATGAAAATGCAAAAAAATCACTCAAAATAAATAAAAATACATACATGTTAATATATAAATACCATGAGGGTAATCTAGTAAAAAACATCCAAAAGTAAAGTCAAAATCAGTGAAAAACATGCCCAAACGCACAAGAGGCGCGTGTAATGCACATTCCGTTAATTACTAACGGTAAAGGTGTTTTTTGCTGAGTTTTGAGAAATAACACCTAGTACTCCTGAGATTTGCTTTCATCTAACAAATAAGTTTCTCCATTAGTCAAAATTCATCAAATTAATTGATATTAACAAAAAATCAGAAAAAAAATTTATATTAACCCTTAATTGACTTATTACTAATTTATTGCAGGTCAAATAAATCTTTTTATAACCAAATTACCCTCATACGTTTTCACATATTAATGTATCTGGGGACGTATATCTTTACTATTATGAGGATAAATTAGTTCGAAAAAGTCTATTTAAATGCAATAAGTCAGTAATAAGTCAATCAAGGGTTAATACAGTTTTTTTTTTAATTTTTTTTGTTAATATCAGTCAATTCGGTGAATTTTGACTAACGGGGGGACGTATTTGTTAGATGTAGGCAAACCTCAGGGGTGTTAGGTGTAATTTTCCAAACCACGAAAAATTTACGTATAATTATACCAAACCTCAGGGAGGAGAGGGAGTGTAATTATCCCTATTTTTTTTTAGTCCCGTTACTATTTGGGTTGGTCCGAAATAAACCTCACAATTTGGGTGATTGTAATAAAGGTTCTTCCACTTTCGCCCTCGTTTTAAGGTTTGCAATATCGCAATTGCCCTCATTCTTCAGTTATATTACAACCTTCAGTTAAGTAAACCAAAATAAAACAATGGGGAGAGAAGGGGAAGAAGAGCTGAGTTCATTACGTGATTTGACATCCCAATTTGTCTTATTTGGAGTTTAAACGGTAATTGTAATATACAATCAATTAAATAATACAGTGCAAATAAACAACAATAAAATTATTATTTACAATATCCAACTTAATAATTAGTCCATACACAACCAATCATCAATACAATTACAAATTAATATTTATGAATTTAATTCTGCATGGAGAAGTAAACGAGCCCCATATGTACATGAATCAAGCTAAAAAAGAAATTAAACTATTTGATACTTGATTGATAATGATTGGTAGAAGCCCGTTAGAATTGACATGTATACCAAGCTTGAGCAAAACAAATTGTTTGATATACTTCTAACCTCGGTTCAAATTCAATTCGACTAAAATTTAATAAAATGCATCTAAAAATATCATACTATTTAAACTCGACTCATGTATTACTAATTGAGCTCGTTGGATCAATAATCAAACCAAGCTTAGATATAGTTTACACAAAATCAATAATAATATGCTCGACTGCACTCAATTTATTTACAATCATATTGAAATGGGTTGGCCAATGACGCTTGGCTCAAGCGACAAAATCAATGCCCATGACTTTAAGATTATGGTTGCGCCGCCAACGTACGGAATGTTTATCTACTTTAATAGTAATTGTTAATTAGATATAGTTATGCAATATTGATAATTAATAAATAATTATTATAATTACCGATAATAAATATAAATATTTGATATTAATGATTATAATTGATTTATTCAAATAATAATTCATCCCTTTAATTTAAGAAAATGAACGAAATTGTTTGAAAAGCCCCACTAGAAAACTCATATGGAAAGAAAATCACTGATTGGAGCCCAAACAACTTGGACCCTAAATTAAAATTTACATATACTGTTTAACGGAAAAACAAACTTAACGCCGTCTGTGGGAATCGAACCCACGACCACATGGTTAAAAGCCATGCGCTCTACCGGCTGAGCTAAGACGGCTTAACGTTATATCTACAATTCTTTGATTTTACCTTAATTTCAACTATAAGATTTTGACAGCCTTCTTAGTGAAATCTGAATAAAAGGGGTTTCTGAAAAAACTTATATTAAGTTCTTGACAAATCATAACACAAATTGAGGTGTTTGAAAATATAATTTTTGATCATTATTCTATTAAATTAAGTTAAAATAAGTTAAAGGGTAAATTATATTTTGCCATCCGAACTATGCCCGTTTTTACACTTTGGCATCTAAACTTTTTTTTGTATCAACTTGCCATCTCAACTTTGCAATATTTGCACTTTACCATATATGATCGTCTTTTTGGTGATTTTTTTATTGAAAAAACATCACATGCTGTGCATATTTGAAAAATATCACATCAAATGACCTTTAAATATCACATGTGCATTGCATATAATGTTTTTTTAACAAAAAACTTGGTGAAAAATAGTTATAAATGGTAAAGTGTAAAATTTCGTAAAGTTCAGATGGTAAGTTGACACAAAAAAAAGTTTAGATGCCAAAGTGTAAAAATGGTCATAATTCGGATGGCAAAATATAATTTACCCTAAGTTAAAAGTCATAAGTTGAGAATGTGATTATTATAATTTAAGGTAGTTTCGCAACTAAATTAAGCACTTAATCATATATATAGTGCAAAATATTTACATATTGTAGGGTAAATTATATAGATACTCAATGAGATTAAGTCTAATTACACAAACACCCTATATTCTTTTTAAAAATTATAGGTACAATTTTCAGGGGATATTCTTGTAATATTTCATAAGATTTGTGAAATTACAGTACACACATCTCAGGGGATGTTAGTGTAATATATTTTCAAGAGTCTTTGTATAAAATTTCATCACTGAATATATAATGTACTTGTAATTATAATTATATAATCAAAAAGTGTATTTATAATTTTATAAAAGATAGAAAAAAAAATTATTTAATAAAATATAATTTTGAGAGGTGTCGATATAATCTATCCTATATTATACGTATATGGTCAGTCCCTTAGAGTAATTATTTTTGGTATGTATAATATTCGTTTATTAACATTCATTTTTCCAGGCAATTGTCACTTTTGTGTATAAGGTAAGCTACAAAGAAACTTTTATAAGATTTGACATAATTACAAATATTCTTTTATTATTTAAAAATTAAAAATACTCTTCTGATTTTAATGGTCGTCCAACATTTAGCCAAATCTGTTGGTCTCCCTCGAGTCTCCATCCTATTTTTTGTGGAGAATACCAAAATGAACATGTGGACTATAAATCATAATTTTATTATTTTTAAAATTTATAGAATTATTTATGGATAAAATGGATAATTCTGTACAATTTTTAAAATTTTTCATTCAAGTCGTTCGGCTTTCTAAATTTTTTAATTTTTATTAAGAAATAAAAACATACAACAAGGATAAAGCTGATAACTTCATGCCTTCATCTAAATATTACAAAATCTCATTAAACATTATAAGATATTGATAATTTCTCAATTAATAAAAGAGTATTGATAATTTATCAATTAATAAAAAGTATTCGTAATTATATTGATAATAGATATGCACCAAGATTATTTGACAAACAAGTAAAACTAAAATAAAATGAGCCACAAGTACTTTAGGAATACAAAATAAAAGGAGCTCGATGAACAAGTGAAATTAGAATCAGACAAATGGTGAATTAGATATTTTATTTTTTTTATTTTTTCACAAAATAATTTTTGTAAGGGTAAAATGAACATTTTACACTTAAAAACAAAGTTCAGGGCTTTTTTTTAAGGTTTTAATACTTCAGCATGATAATTGATTTATGATGGATACTTTAGAGGTGGTGATTGTATAAAACCCTAATATTGTATTGGCATGTTGCTTGTGCTATGCACCAAAAAATTAATCTAGTACAATTCTCTCTACAAAAAAGAATCTCTAAGTCAAAACAGTAAATACAAATAAAAAATTTAAGAAGGGACACAATAAAGCTGTGAGAAAATTAGTTCAACCCATAATTCGACAGCCAAAAAATGTGAAGGAGATGAAAAGACATACAGTAGGCCTGAGACGCACCATCCCACTTCTTATCTAGTTTAATGTCCTACCAGAGCAGCCTTCTTCAAAAATCCAAAAGGTAAGTTGGGAGGCCAGACATATTTCGATTCAGCCCAACTCCAGCAAACAGCCTCGGCCCAAGAACAACATATAACAATTTTTTACTCCCTTATGCATTTCAGTCCACTAACAACAAAAGGAGAGGTCCAATATCCATTCTGCCATCTACAAGCCCACTTCTCTTTCAAATGGAACCACCCCACAAAAACTTCCCAAAGCCATCTATTCATATTTTGAAGCCAAAAATTCTTCACGTACTATGCTTTTATCGAAGAAAAAGTGCTAAGAATCATCTTCAGAAAGAGGATTAGATTGTGACCTTAAAATACTTCGAGTTTGCATTCTCCAAGAGCAAGAGTTTTATCTCTTACTTGCTGATCCTCTTCTCCTATTAAATCAAGACGTCTCCTCGTTCTCATCATCAAGAGATGCATTTCTCTTATGCTTTCCATCCTCATTATACATGCGTTAAATTACTATATAATTATAATATATATTATAAAGATATATAAGTTCCATATTTTTTTATTATAGTTCATCAACTCTTTTGATTTTATTAATTGTATATTTGTTTAAGTAAATACACATGCATATATATATTTTTTATTTTGATGTTAGAAACAAGTGAAATTAAAATAAAATGAACTCCAAGTCTTTTGGGATTACGAAAAAGAGCTTGATGAATAAGTTCATACATGCGTATTAGCTCGCATTTTATTTTAATTTCACTTGTTGTAAAATTAAATTAAAAATATATATATATTATAAAATTGCCATATTTATATAAATATATATTAATTCTATACTGTTGCAAGGGATGGGGTGCACGATCCAGTCCGCTTCTAAAACTTTTTAGGAAAATCATGACGACGTTTTGGCTTTACATCTACTACGATAAGATGCTAGTCTTGAGAATTACACTATTCTATCTATGGCAGAAGCTCTGCATGACGACAGACATGTTAAGGCATTTTGCTGAAGAGAAATAAATTAGTAGGAGACATTCATGTGATGAGTAGGCGCAATTGTTTGTGTTTTTGTCTGGTCTTATCTCATTTCAACCGGAAAAAAAAAAAAGGAAAAAGTAAAATGAATTAAGAATAATTATACTCACCTCTCAATATAAGAAAGTAAAATATAAAAACAGCGACAAAAAAATTTAGTGATTTTATTGTCGTTGATCTGGCACCCCTGAAGTTTGTTTCTATTTTATAAGTTTCTCAATTAGTCCAAATTTATCAAATTTGCTTATATTAATAAAAATATATATATAGGATAATTGCACTCCCCTCCCCTGATATTTGATTACACGTAGACCTGTTATGGTTTGAAAAACTACATTTAGCACCCCTAAAGTTTGTTTCTGTCTAATAAAATAAGCCATTCTGTTAGTCAAGATTTACTAAAGTTGTTGATATTAATAAAAAAATTGAATGAAAATTAATGTTTACTGTCGATTAACTTCTTGCTGACTTATTGCAGGTCAAATATTTTTTTCTTGGACTGAACTACCCTTTTAACTGTGAAGGTATACCTCATCACATGCATTAATGCGTGAAGACGTATGAAGGTAATTTGATCATAAAAAGACTTCCCTTGAAGTTTGGTGTAATTACACGTAGACCCCATGTGTTTGAAAAATTATATTTAGCACCCATGAAGTTTGCTTTTATCTAATAAATAAGTCCCCTCGTTAGTCAAAATTCTCCGAGATTGCTAATATTAACCAAAAAATTGAACGAAATAAATTTATATTAATCTTCGATTGATGGATTACTGACTTATTGCAGGTTAAATAAATTTTTTTATGATCAAATTGTCTTCATACATCTCCACGCTTTAATACATGTAAAGAGGTATATCTTCACCGTTATAAGGGTTGTTTAGTTCAAAAAAATTATTTGATATGTAATAAATCAGTAATCCATAAATTGAGTATAAATATCAAATTCCATTCAGATTTTTTCATAAATATTAGTACACTTGGTAAATTTTAATTAATAAATGAACTATTTTTATAGACGCAAATCTCAGATAAATTTAATTTAATTTTTTAAATAATAAAAAAATTATGTATAATTTTACCAAATCTCGTAAGAAAATACAACCAATTGCGAAAGGGTGCTTCGGTTGCTCAATTATGCTGCTTGGCCGCTTTTAGCTTTTGGCTTTTCATGGGCTCTGGTCGCATCTGAAGTCTTGGGAATTCAAGTAATCATAGATATGTGTGCAAGAGTGATGCGGAAATATTTATGATTTTTAGGGATAATTGCATAAATATCATGCGTTTTAAAAATTCCATTAAAAACCAATTGTATTACAAATATATGCAAAACATTTTCTATTTTTTTTAAATATTGCACACCCTCCTTTCCGTCAATTATTTTTAATAGCATTAATTTTTTTAATAATTCATCCGCTATGCCCTTATTTTAGTAGTCGTTAATTTAATCTAATTAAAAGTGAACAGATTAGATTTTAAATAATTTTGTAAAATACATTTTTGTATTTATATATACATACAAGCACAGTCAGACGTTGTGGAGAGGCGCGGTGGAGGCAGAGGTTGGGGGTGGACGCAAAGAGGCTCAGGCGGGGGCGGTGCGGTGGGGTGGGGTGGGGTGGGTGGGGTGGGGTGGGGAGGACGATCCATTTTTTCTTTTTCTTTCTTTTTAAATATTTTATTTATTTGTTTTATTTTTATTTGGGGGCTAAAACACAATTTTGACTATTTATTAACATTTAAATATATAACAATTTTCTTACACAGACACAATTTTTCTGATTTTTAGCAAGTTCAATCTGTCAACATTTTGCTTTTTGAGATCTTTGATTTGGGATGATTTTGTTGTCTTTAATATTTTTTAGTTCGTTTAGATATAAAAATGAATTAAATTTAATTTCAACTATTGCAAATTCATAAAATATAGTAATAAATACGTGTTCTAAAATCACAAGTAAGCAAACCAACATTTTACATTTTTGGTAGAGAAAAAATATGTCATATTTTTAATATAAAATCTCTGTGTGAAAAGTGCTAAATGTAAATAGTTGTCTAATATATTACTTGATGGGAGAGAATTCAATATTGTCTTCACTCGCATTTAGGTATAAAAGAACACTACGGCATACTAAAAAAATCTACAAAAAAACTTTCTAATTAGTTAGCAACAACATGAATTTGGCTGCTGATTTCGCTCTCACAGTAGCTACTGTGATACTCACATGCACCATCCTTTGGTCTGTTCAAAAGTTGGTTAAATTAGGCAAGCAAAAGCCCTCCTTGCCTCCAGGGCCTTGTGTCCGAGCTCGACACATGTCCGATACTACATCGAATAATTTTTCTGAGTGTCCATGAATTATAAATTATAAATAATAAATTAATAACTAAATATTTTATAGCAAATATTATTTAATTATAAATTTATATATTTTTGAAATTATAATTAATATTAAAAATTTATTAATTAAAAAATTACAATTTATTATTATAAATATTGTAATAAATACAAATATTATAATATAATTAAATTTTTATTTTACATTATCTCACTTTATATACGTTATTTTAATTTAATTATCATTATTATATTAATGTATTTATTTAAATAATTTATTAATATTATAATATATATAATTTATATAATAATATATAATATAATATAAAATTATTAAAAAAAAAAAAAAAACAAGGCTGACCGCCAACAAGCTGGGCGGTCAGCCTTAAAGTTGAAACAAGCAAAAAAGAAATTTTTGCTCGAGTCACGGTTTCAAACCGCGACTCGAGCATTTTTATTTAAAAAAAAAAGATATATTTTCGAGTCGCGGTTTCAAAGTTAATTAATTAAAAAAATATTTTTTTCATAATTTTTCTTTTTTTAATTATTAAAAAAATAATTAACTCCTGCTGTGATACTCACATGCACCATCCTTGGATCAATTATTTTTTTTATATAAAAAAAAAGAAAAATTATGCAAAAAATATTTTTTTAATAAGTTAACTATTTTATGTCGAGTCGCGACTCGACAATAAATTTTTTTTTTTAAAAATGCTCGAGTCGCGGTTTGACTCGAGCACAAATTTATTTTTGCTGTTTGCAATTTTCCAAGGCAAGCTGGCGGTCAGCTTTGATTTTTTCTTTTTTTTTTTATAATTTTATATATTTATATATATATTAATTATATTTTATAATAAAATCGTGGCAATAATAAATTAATAACTATTTTATAGCAAATATTATTTAATTATAAATTTATATATTTTTAATTATAATTAATATTAAAAAATTTATTAATTAAAAAAATTACAATTTATTATTATTAATATTGTAAT
>JACGWL010000882.1:0-43891 GCA_034509725.1 Sesamum angolense
AATTGATAGAAAAAAGTTATTAAAAAGCAATGAATTTTTTTTTTTCGATCTTTCATGATCTCATGAAATGTACATTGATAATAAAACCTTAAAAATCAATAAAAAAATTTCAAATATAAGAAATGTCATGAACTCATAAAAATAAAATTGATATAAAAAAGTAAAAAGCAATGATTTTTTTTTCATTTTTCATGATCTCGTGAAATAAAAATTGATAATAAAAAAATTAAAAATCAATAAAAAAGTAAAAAATTCATGAACTCAAAAAATTAAATAACTAAAAGAAAAGCAATGGGAGGAATTTTTTCCCATACCTCAACTTACGAAAGTCTCTTTTTATTCATATGTTTCCTATATTCACACGTCCCATTTGTTATCAAGATAAAGTTTCAATCAAAACTTTATTTCTAACACAATTAACCCTTATTTATAATAGGGTTCTAAAATTTGAAACCCGTATTTAAGGTTTTAAAAATTAGGAGAAAATTAAGAAATATTTAATTAATGTTATCAATTTTGATGCAAAATTATATGTAGAAATTTAAAATCCTAATTATATATCCTTTACAGCCTAATATATTTTTATGGAAATTTGCATCTTAAAGTATTGATTGCTAATTTTCAAGGCATTAATTTTTTCTTTTAAAATCATAGACGTACAACTGATAAGAGTTAATTAAAAACCAACTAATTAATTATTCAATATTGGTTACTAAATATGATCTTTCCCTCTTTGGTTGTATGTATATATATATATATATATATATATATATATATATAAATATTTTGTATTGGTAGCCTAAATTAAGTACAATTACGTTTTTATAAAATGCACTTATTAACTTATTGTATACATAATTAAAATATATAGCTTTCTAAAATTAAAGCAACCAATAGATATTTAAAAAAATCAAAATTCTAAAATAGCATAATATATAATCTAATTCTAGTTTAATCTTTTAATTTTAATAATCATGTGAACAATATTATTATATATGTTAGTTATGTATATTTGTAGCTAATTTGAATTCAAGCAATTTAAGTATAATTTTTGTTTGATTAATGTAGAATAATATATAAAACAATCTAATCCAATTTCTCTTCATCTAAACAACCATTAATGCTTCCATTTGTAAATATTAAAAAATTAATTCGATTTTGAAAATATGTATTGAGCTAAAATTAAAATCAAATGATTATATTAAAAATTATGAATTTCAATTCAAGTAGATAATAGAGATATATGCACATACGTAAATAAAGTCAATTAGTCTTATTTTTATATGAAATATTAATAGATATGGCCTGTATTTAATTTATCTTCCACTAATTAAGTGACTAATTTTATGCTAATTGTAACCCATATCTTGCTAATATATGATAAATATTTTTTTTAATTCAAATTAAAATAGTCACTTATTATATTTTATTTAAATCAAACATTGAAACTACATTAATTATATAAAGAAATTATATATATATATATATATAATATATATATATATATATATATATAATATATACATGTAAATCATTAATGCCTACTTACCAACCAAACAATTTTTACAATTAAAAAAATTAAAATTCTAAAAAATTAAAATTGAGTCAAAATTGCTCAATTTTGATAAAAGCCGGCCATCAAATTATATATATATAATAGATATCTTAATATTATAACTCAAATAAATCTATATCCGTAGATATAGAACTGGCGATTGAGATTATTGAGTGCCACTTGGCCAAATAATGGCCTGGGGTTGTCTTGGCAAAAAAATCTGGAGGGAAATCTAAATCCCAAACACCAACCAATCAGCTCATGCTGACGTGTACATATTCTAATCCACAATATCATCTCATTTCCATATATAACCCCATCAACCACCCTCCCATTCCCTCCAACTCCAGTAAATCTATTAAAAACAAAAAACACGAAGAAAAAAAAAAAACAGTTGAAAATGACAACCTCAGCATTTCAGCAATCTGCATTTGGTGGGCAGACGGCTTTGAAGCCCCAGAATGAGCTGATCAGGAAGGTCGGCAACGTCAACGCGGGAGGCCGGTTCACCATGAGACGGACCGTCAAGAGCACCCCTCAAAGCATCTGGTACGTTTATTGTAAACGGTGTTCTATCAATTATTTTCTACACATGTTTATTTTTAAGATTATTATAATTTATTAGTTTTGATGAATTATTAAATAATATAATTTAAATTATGCACGCGAATTGAACATACTTTTTTTATTAATTAAAATAATTAAAAAAATTATTTTTGGGAGGATCCGTGATTTTCCTGTAGTATAATGTGTTAATTGTATCAAATATTGAAATAGGTACGGACCGGATAGGCCCAAGTACTTGGGCCCATTTTCCGAGCAAACCCATCATACCTCACTGGTGAATTCCCTGGTGACTATGGTTGGGACACTGCAGGGCTGTCGGCTGATCCCGAGACGTTCGCCAAGAACCGTGAGCTCGAGGTGATCCACTCTCGTTGGGCCATGCTCGGCGCATTGGGTTGTGTTTTCCCCGAGATCCTGTCCAAGAATGGGGTGAAATTCGGAGAGGCCGTGTGGTTCAAGGCCGGAGCGCAGATCTTCTCGGAAGGCGGGCTTGACTATTTGGGCAACCCTAACCTCATCCACGCTCAGAGCATCTTGGCAATCTGGGCAGTCCAAGTTGTGTTGATGGGTTTCGTCGAAGGGTACAGGGTCGGAGGAGGCCCACTTGGAGAGGGGCTCGACAAGATCTACCCCGGCGGAGCGTTCGACCCGTTGGGCCTGGCCGACGACCCCGAGGCCTTTGCCGAGTTGAAGGTTAAGGAAATCAAGAATGGGAGATTGGCAATGACCTCAATGTTTGGATTCTTTGTGCAGGCCATTGTGACTGGAAAGGGCCCAATTGAGAACCTGTATGACCATGTTGCTGATCCAGTGGCCAACAATGCTTGGCCACACAACTTTGTGCCTGGAAAGTGAGAAACATAGACATGATGGGCTAATGTTTGGGGAGTGTTGCTGAAACTATTGTATTGTGAATTTAAGGTGTATTCTTGGTGTGATGATGTGAGGATGTTTCAACTCTAAATTTGCTGTTCTTGGCACCTTTTACCTTACATTACATAACAACATATTTTTAATCTAATTTTTTTTAAAAAAAAAAGTAAATTACAACGACCTCCTTTAAAGTTTGGCATAATTACGAATATTCCCTCGTTGTTTTAAACATTATAAGTATCACCCTAAAATATTGAAGAAATTATGTAGTTCTTGGATCGATGGAGGTATGAAATTATCAACTTTACCTTTACAGTATTTTTTTAATTTTTTAAAAAAATATAAAACTTATAAAAAATAAAATGGGGTGATGGAAAAAGTTTTAAAATTATAAAAAATATTCTACTTAGTCCATAAAAGATAAATAAGATTATAATTTTTAATTCATAAGGGTATTTTGGTCAGTTCATCACAAAAAATGGATAGAAACCTAACGAATTTGGCTAATTGTTAGACTACTATGTGAGCGCTAATTTTATCGTGTCTAAAAAAATCAAAACACAAATAAATTATCACAAAAAAAAATATTTGGATTGCAATGTCAATGTAAGTACAATCTCTATTTTATCCCTTGATTATTCCCTAAAAAATATGTATTTGACAAATTTGGCTAATTCAAAGAGTAATCTCCACGTAGATCTCCTTTGGACTTGAATTTGAATTTCTATAACGTTAATTTAAGGGCTTTCGCCAATAATCCCAAATTAAACGCTATAGTCTTGACTGGAATTTGATGACTCGAAAGTGGGAATTTTGCAATCTTCCTTGTTTGGCTCTTCCTTCTCAAGCTCTGTCACTTGAGGAATTGCGTAGAGGGAATTTTGCAATCTTCCCTTGCTTGGCTCTTCCTTCTCGAGCTCTGTATGTCAAATGTGGGTGCAAGGACCCCTTTATATAGGTGTCAAAGAGGTAGAGTTGTGATCTACTTGAACACCTTTTGTATTATCTCTTTATAATTTAATTTAAAGAAATAAATACATAATATATTTGGAATAATATGATTGGTCAATTTGACATTATCTCTTTAATATTTGTATTTTTTAAAAAGATAAATATAATCAATATTTATCTTGATTTGATTGGAGCGTACATGCAATTTCTCCACATGGCGCGGTCTGATTGGCTGGAATCTTTGACTGCGAAGCTTTATTTGATTGGCCGAAATACTTCATTTCGACACTTGGCGGCCATTGATTTGATGATAAAATATATATCAAAATATCAATTACATTGACTATTTATACTTGGAATTAATTTAGTAAATTCCAAAATATAAATAAAAATTGATAAATAATATATTATTTACACTTGTCATCATTCAATTAGACATGAAATTTTACATGTCTATAAATGCCCTCGAGACTTGTTCATGATGAACATCGAGTGCAGCGAAGTGAAGGAGTGAACATGTCTCGAAATTGATTCATGACATGTGATTTTTTTTTGTGACATGTGACTGAACTTGAAAATATGTTTCAGGCTGCCTACGTACCTTGTTGAAGGATCAAGTCAAAACGTAGTTTACTTGAATTTTTATTGATAGTTTATTCTCATAACAAGGAGTTTTTCAATTTGAATTTATAGATAGTTTATACTCGTATCAAGGAGTTCTTCAATTTGAATTTATAGATAGTTTATCCTCGTATCAGGAGTTCTTCAAGAGATTTGTAAATAGTTTATACTCGTATCAAGGAGTTCTTCAATTTGAATTTGTAGATAGTTTATCCAGAGTAGTTTGTAAGATAGTTTATCCTCGTATCAAGGAGTTTTTCAAGAGATTTGTAGATAGTTTATACTCGTTCAAGGAGTTCTTCAATTTGAATTTGTAGATAGTTTATCCTCGTATCAAGGTGTTCTTCAAGAGATTTGTAGATAGTTTATACTCGTATCAAGGAGTCCTTCAATTTGAATTTGTAGATAGTTTATACTCATCAAGGAGTATTGAGATTTATGTCAAAGACATTAGACAGTTTATACTCATATCTAGGAGCATTGAGAATTATTTTTTGGAAGCATTAGATAGTTTATGCTCATATCTAGGAGCATTGATTTTTTTTTTCCTGGAGGCATTAGATAGTTTAGGGAGCACTGAAAATTATTTTTCAAAGATATAGATAGTTTATGCTCGTATCCAGGAGCATTGAGAATTTTTTTTTGAGACATTAGATAGTTTATGCTCGTATCCAGGAGTATTGAGATTTTTTTTTTGAGATATTAGATAGTTTATGCTCGTATCCAGGAGCATTGAAAATTATTTTCAAATTTCATGGTGTTGCATCACCATCATCACCATCATCATCATTGGGATCAACTGATATTCATCTTCTTTTGCAATTGAAGCTCATTTCAATTCCATGTGCTCGAGTGGCTAGCTCTTCAAAAGTCTTAGTTTTATTGCTTGAAGAATGTAGCATAGTTCCCAATGCATGCCTTGAATACACATCTCAATGGCAGAAGCTTCAAATAATCTATCTTTGCAATTAAGACTCAAATTCCTCCACCTATTGATGTAGTCGACGACTGGTTTCTTTCATTGACGAGAATTTGTAAGCTCGACCATGCTGACAGTCCGCGTGTATTATAGAAGCGGTTGAGAAATTCTTGTTCTAGATGTTCCATCCATAATCGAGCCAGCCTCCAAGTCAGTGTACCAATCAAATGCATTGCCTTTCAATGATCGAACAAACTGCTTGACTAGATGATCACCATATATCCCTGCATTGTGCATGTTTCAACGAAGTGAGCCACATGCTGCTTAGGATTGCCCTTAACATAAAATTGCTGAAACTTTGGTGGTTGATAACCCATTGGCATTTTCAAGTTGTCAATCCTTGGTGTGTAAGGCTTGGAGTAAGTAAAAGATGACCTTGAGCTTCCCTCGATCTTGCTTTGATGGTTCTTCAATGAATTCCTTCACTTGGTCCATAGAATCAACCGTCAGAAGAAATTTGAAGCTCTTTTGCAGACTTATCCTTTTCAGTATGTGTTGTTTATGGGCATTTCTACTTCATCATGAGCCTCAACTTGTTTCCCCATGACATGACTTCCATCTATATTATCTGCCTTGTTGATCAATCTAGCAATTTGCATCTTGTTCTTGGACGTGCTTCATAAGTCCCTCAATGGCTCTCGTCAAATTCGCAAGTTGTTCCTCTATAGTTGTAGCATTTATCACCATAACTTGAGCCACATTTGTTTAAATGAGTAGCTAGACATGGAACGAGGAGAAGTCGGGGGAGATTTGTTTGCATCACTTTCGCTTGCATAGCTAGGTGAGTGCAAGTTCTTTCGACGTACTCAGCGAGAGGAGACATTTGGGAAGATTCTTTGAGCTTCTTCGACATGTTCCTCGTAGTAACGCTAACACTTTTGATATTTGAGCTTGGAGACTTTGATATGGCGAGTTTGGAATTCACCAGCTTCACAGCTTTTCCTTGAGTATCCATGTAATGTCTTTCTTTTTTGATGAAGAGAAGAGATGAAGGGTAGAGTGGTCCCACCGGGCGTGCCAAAATTTATGAGCGCAAATTTTATCGTGTCCAAAAAAATCAAAACACAAATAAATTATAAAAAAAAAAAAAATTTTGCATTAAAATGTCAATGCGAGTACAATCTCTATTTTATCCCTTGATTATTCCTCCAAAATATGTATTTGACAAATTTGGCTAATTCAAAGAGTAATCTCCACGTAGATCTCCTTTGGACTTGAATTTGAATTTCTATAACGTTAATTTAAGGGCTTTCGCCAATAATCCCAAATTAAACGCTATAGTCTTGACTGGAATTTGATGACTCGAAAGTGGGAATTTTGCAATATTCCCTTGCTTGGCTCTTCCTTCTCGAGCTCTGTCACTTGAGGAATTGCGTAGAGGGAATTTTGCAATCTTCCCTTGCTTGGCTCTTCCTTCTCGAGCTCTGTGTGTCAAATGAGGGTGCAAGGACCCCTTTATATAGGTGTCAAAGAGGTAGAGTTGTGATCTACTTGAACACCTTTTGTATTATCTCTTTATAATTTAATTTAAAGAAATAAATACATAATATATTTGGAATAATATGATTGGTCAATTTGACATTATCTCTTTAATATTTGTATTTTTTAAAGAGATAAATATAACCAATATTTATCTTGATTTGATTGGAGCGTACATGCAATTGCTTCACATGGCGCGGTGTGATTGGCTGGAATCTTTGACTGCGAAGCTTTATTTGATTGGCCGAAATACTTCATTTCGACACTTGGCGGCCATTGATTTGATGATAAAATATATATCAAAATATCAATTACATTGACTATTTATACTTGGAATTAATTTAGTAAAATTCCAAAATATAATAAAAATTGATAATAATATATTATTTTACACTTGTCATCATTCAATTAGACATGAAATTTTACATGTCTACATACTATTAAAATTTGGAAGCTATTGATAATTTTTCAAACAACGAGAGAATATTCATAATTATGTCAAATTTCAAGGTAATTATTATAGTTTATCCAAAATATATATATATATATATATATATATATATACATAAATTGTTACATTACTAGAGGTATTGATTTGAGTTCAAATTGGGCTACACCCTTCTATTTCAAGTTTGGAATCGGATTCAAAGTTTCTTCATATAATCTGCAAAATAGAATTCGCAAAAGCAACATTGGGAAGATGTCTGTTATAGACCACTGATACTTAAATAAGTGAACTACCTTGGAGATTAAGCTCGTAAAGCTAGTAAATGTAACAAAACTTATACCTAAAGCATGAGCATATGTGATTTTCCTTGCATGGATTCTTTGATGTTCTTATTTCATAGGGCTAATTGCACTTTTAGTCCCACAGGATAAGGAGGGTCTCACTTTTGGTCCTTTGCTTTTCGCGCTAACAGATTTGGTCCTCTAATTTTCGAAAATTTGCACATTTAGTCCCACTCATCTCCTTTTGCAAACTTTGTACAGTGCTCGGCCAGAATGGTATCAGAGCCTAGGTTTATTGAAGAAAATATAGGTTAAAATTATGTATAGATATTTTTCACTAACGGAGGAGACTTTTCAAGAAAATGGAACCGAACAAAAGTTCGAGTTACAATTACAACAGGAAATATTTCCAAATTCTGGAAAGACAAAGAAAGAACTTTCTTTGGGAAATTCTAAAAAAATGTGACAACAGTCCTAAAAGGATGACTGGAAACTTCTTACAAAAGAAGAGGTTGAAGAAAAATTGAGGGCTTTACAAGTTCGTCAAAATTTACCAGGGAAAGCGGTGAGGCGCTTGCATTCCACCGAAGTACATGGTACAATTCCAGCCAGAAGGAATGGAAAGGGTAAATTCTTGAACCGATTCATATCTAAAAATTATGATTAGAGGAATTGATTGGAAAGAAATCGAGGCTGATACCTCGAAAATCTCTCAAGATCTGAAGGAAATTCATAAGACGGTTCAAGACTATGGACATAAGTTATCTAATATACCTATGAAAATAGATTCTTTGTGCCACAAAATGGACGAGATTCTTAAGATCCTCCAGATCTACACAAAATCTTACAGATCTGAAAGAAATTGCAGATCTAAAAAGAAACCAACGGGAGAACCCTGAAACATCCATATCCAGACAAGAGCGCATCAGGGACGCCCTTGGAACAGTACCTCTTTTACATCAGAAAGGGAAGCGAAAGAGATTCCCAAGCCAAAGACTCGGGATGAACAGATCCAAAAAATCCTTAACTCCATAAAATAATGGAGGTAACTAGAGCGCATCTATCAGATCTACAGGAATTGGCTGAATCATTTTCCCAACTTGGGATTGTGGAATTAGTCAATGTTCAAACCAATGAAGTTACTCCAGCACTACCACCGCCGGAGAGGAGCACATGTTCCAACGAGTCTCCACAGGATGACCCAATGAGAGAAAGTGCAGATTTCCACACCAACGCAACACCAATGTTTGTGGGAACCAGACTTCGAGAAAATCCAGGAAGAAATCCTAGAAGAGCACCTGAAAATACACCTTGGGCAAGAACAATGCTAAAGTCCTTGCATCCATATGGTGTTGTACTAAACTTGGATGTTATCGACTTCTGAAACATAGAGAAGCTGATAGATGAATGGGTAGCAGCCATAAAAATTGCAGCAACCACCCTAGAACTCGATAAAGAAAACTTCATAAAATTAGTGGAGTTAAGCTTGGAGGGTTCTGTGAAAATATGATGGATAATACCCAGCTGATACTAAAGCCAGTATCCTTGCCGGAGACTCAAAGAGTGCAATAGAAGATCGGCTAGGAAGGCTTATCAAGATACACTTCATCGGAGATGGATACTTCGAAGGAAGTAGAGTAGAAAATGCTAGAGAATATGCACAAGCTCTTTTTAGCCTTGAATTAAGAAGTATTTGCGCGATAGATGAATATATCTATTGGTTTCGCAAGTATTTCTTTTAGAGTGGAGTAGCAGTGGAAGTAACAGCTCCAATGTTCTTTGCAAAGATTTGCAGTCCATGGAGGGAAATGTTGATCCAATCGTACAAAGTACCTGAGGGACAGATGGATTCAGTAGCAAGAAGAATGTCTTTCCACAAAGACAAGTTGAAGGATTAGTGTTATCAAGCATCCATCCAAAAAAGCATGAAAAGGCTAAGAGGTACGATTAAACGAACTCCTCTCTGTTGTGATAATAACGATTTTCCTACTATTATAGGAGAATCAGGTGAGTCAAGGAAAAGGAAGAAGCAGAATAACGACTCATACTCTAGGAATTCCAGAAGAACCTCTTTCAGGCGAAGATCATGGTGGTCCAAAACAAAAGCCAGAACATATTAATCTGGGCAGAAGAGCGGACCAACAAGGGCTTCATCCCAAGGATCTAGACGAACAGATACAAAATCCACAGGAAGAACCCCTACGAGAAGAACTTTCAGATTGGCCCATACCCGAGCTAATGAAAGTTTCGAAGACTGCAACTGCTGGACATGTGGAGCAAGAGGACATATAGCTCAAGACTGCCAGCAGAAACGTGGTGAGATAAGAAAATTTGAAGCCACAAACGACATCCTAGACGCAGTCTACTATGGAGATTTGGTACCAATATACCAATTTGAGGATCTTCCTTCGGACGAAAGCGTCTATGAAGAGGAGATAGAAACTGATTCGGATGGATCTTCAACCGAGTCAGAATAATTACAGTGAAGGAGATAGGCTTCAAACCTCTGAAAGCCTGTCGGGATTCTTTTCCAGAATGACGGTGTCAAACAAAATTATGGAAAGAATCATGCGTCAAGATTCCAACCTCAGTCCATATGATGGATTTAGAATTGGAGGGATCGGTAAAGTCCTCAACCAGATAGGACTAAACCAGAGAAAACATCACATAATCTACAAAGTAAGTTCAGGTGAGTTTGCTATTCCCATGGAATTTACTGGTAATGTGATGGATGCAGCTTATTCCTAAAGAAGAAATTCTTGAGGAATTAAGTAGGCTTAGAGAAGAAATAGCAGTTACTATGAAATGGATCCACATAGGGACTATTGAAGTAGTAATAAAAGCAACTTTTAAGGAAGGAATTGATTCAGAAATACATTTATCAATATGGATAGGAGAATCAATAACTTAAGAGATGATTGTCTTGGAACAATGATGGGTAATCTGTATGCAGGAAAATTGATGTTTGATATTCATCCTAGGATCGCATACAACCTAGCTGACCAAGATTTCAGTAAAGTCTTAACTATTCATCAGGATTTTAAAAGAAAAGATCTAATGAAAGAAACTAATAGACCATATTCTATAACTTATAGAATTGCGTATCCCTTTCCAACACACATCATTCCGATTTATTCCTTAGGAAAGAGTATATCGGGATTCCCAGAATTTTCAAGGAATTTGCTAAGGTAATGACACCAGATCCAATTAGGATACCTAGAATAGGAGGTGTCGATATCGTTATTAAATATCACCCAGTCTTAGATCGAACAATTAGTTCCAGGACTGAGTTTAGTAGCAGGATGTCCTTTTCGAAAGATAGGATCATGAGCTATAAGGGAAAAGAGAAGGACTTGTTAAAAGCTTTGACTCCTCAAGAAATTAGGGTAGATAATGTAAAACTTAGATGCCCTGAAGGATGGAAAGAAATACAAGTTATATTTGACATCACTAAGAATGATCACTTTTTTCCTTGTGATGACTTATATCATTTGCAGCAGCCTGTTGTTGGTAGATATGAAGGCATGTTAGAAATAACAGGCCATGAAATTCTAGTTGCAGGTATTGCAGGACGAGAGAATGGAAGTATAACTTTGGGGTTAAGTTTCCTCGAAAATCATAAACCATGGGGAAGAAAAGGGAATGGTATGGAATTCAGTCTTGATGGAGTTACCATAAGGATTGAATGACAAGCCCCTTTTTTATATACATATCTGTGGGTATGTTATATGATCCATATAGGACAGAATATTTTGCAGCCTATATTGACTCAGGATCAGGAATTTGCACAGCAAAACCTAGAGTTTTCCCTAAAGAAGCAAGGGAAACCTTACCTGTTATTGCATGAAGGGATTTTTCACAAAAAATCCTAATACTCAGTAAGGGAATTCGAGAAGCCAAAATCATGATCGGAGGAGCATTTGGAACGCCCTGGTTTAGGGTAAAAACACCTCTCATTTACTTTCATGATACAGGTGCTGATATCTTGCTAGGTAATAATTTTATTCAAACATTTGCAAGGTATATGCAGGATAATCAAAGAAATCTGTTAATCTTTACTACTAACTGTGGTAGTGAGATACAGGTTTTGCGAAGAGAAAAGGCATTTAACAGGATAATGCCTATAAATTTTCGCAGCAAGCGTGATGATTTTGATGCCAAATTAACTCATCCGAAAATGCAGGATAAAAGGAAATTCGGTAAAGTTCTTTTATCTTTCAGACAACAGGGACTCATCGATAGCGATAGCTTCTACGAGGAATCTGAGGAAGAAATTAAGAACCTCAAGGAAGCATTGGAGGAATTAAAGACCATGCACATAAGCGAGGAAAACAAACTTTCTCTCGAAAATGTCAAGAGGCTCATCCAGAGAAATTTCAGCGAAAACCCTCTGGCATGGTGGGATAAAAATAAGATCGAAGCTACTCTTAAGGTTAAAGAAGAATGCAAATATGAGTATGTTCGATAAAAGCCCATCCAGATGAACATGGAAGATAAGAAGGATATGCAAATGATTATCAAAGAGCATATCAATCTTGGACTCATTGAGCCTGGAATCTCTGCATACAGTAGCCCTGGATTTCTGGTAAGAAATCATGGTGAGATAAAAAGAGGTAAACCTAGGTTAGTAATTAACTATCAAGGTATTAATAAAATATTAGAGTTTGATGGTTATTACATTCCTAGTAGAGAGCACTTAATTGATTGCATTAAAGGTGCAAAAGTGTTTTCCAAATTTGATTGCAGGTCTGGTTTCTATCAGATTAAAATGGAGAGTAAATCAAAGAAATTTACTGCATTCTCCACACCACAAGGACAATATATCTGGAATGTACTGCCAATTGGTCTAGCTAATGCACCCCATATATTTCAAAGAAAATGGATAATCTTTTCAATGATTATTTCGAGTTTATGTTTGTCTACATCGCTGACATACTGATTGCATCCAAAAATATGAAAGAACATATCAAACATCTAGAAAATTTTCTGATGCATGCTATAAAGAAGGTTTAGTACGTTCTGAGAAGAAAGCTACTATAGTGGTCAATAAAATCGAATTTTTAGGAATTCTTATTGACGAAATATGTATTGAGTTGCAGGAGCATATTGTGGAAAAAATCCGCAATTTCCCAGACATACTCAAAGATAAGAAGCATTTACAAAGCTTTTTGGAAGTGGTAAATTTTGCAGGTATCTTTATAAAGGATCTTGCAAAATATAGAAAGGATTTCCAACCACTTTTGAAGGAAACAGAAAGTGCAAAGTGGAAATGGGAGGAAATCCACACGCAAAGGGTTCGTGAGCTAAAACAGGTTTGCAATAACCTGCCAAAGCTTGCAATACCACAAGACGAGGATGAATTGGTAGTCTACACAGATGCCAACGATTATAGATGGGCAGCTGTACTCATGAAAAAGACTACTACAGGGGAAGAACCTTGTAGATACACTGGAGGGTTGTTCACTGAACATCAAGCCCAAGTGTGGCACATCAACGAGAAAGAGTTCTTTGCGGTTTGGAAGGCTTTTAAGAAATGGCCTTTGTTTTTACTTGCTAAAGAATTCACTTTGAAAGTTGATAATACCAATGTTAAGGCTTTCTTGAAAAATAAATTAGAATCTAAGATTGAGAAAGCGCGTATTATCAGATCGCAAGCCGAGTGCCAATATTATTGCTATAATATTGTTGTTATAAAATCTCACGAAAATGTTCTTGCAGATTTCCTGACAAGAGATGGAGGCATCTGAAGCGAACTCCATCATGTTAAGGTTTAGGCACCTTAGAGAAAACCTCGAGGAGCTTAACAAGAAGTTCGGACGGCTAGCTGTGAATGCACAAGTGGCCGGACAAATCCAAAGAGCTGATCTTGACACTGTCCAGATCGCAATAAGAACTACCATGGTCACTATGGAACGACCTACAAGAGCCAATTCGGAAGGCATCATCTTCGGAGATGACTAACGAGTTGAGAAAGCATGACCCTAAACATGCCCTTAGAGTACAGGACTCTAGACTTGTAGCGACATATTCAAGTACTGCTTGCACAAGGCCATCACCAAACTCTGGTACAACGGCGACAAACGTCACAGAAAGTACAAACCTCTGATGATTCGAGTCAACCCAGCGCCTCTGGGGTAAAAGAGGAAGAGATTAGCCTTAGGCCAATGACAGACACTTCTAAGGCTAATACTAATGAATTATCTTCTTCTTCTTCTGCTTGGCAGGTTTATCAACGGATGTGGGAAAAATTAATTTCCCGCAAAGGAGTTAACCCAAGCAAGACCATTATCGAGACATCCGGAAAATGTAATAGGGTCTGGATGATGGAAATGTCTAAACCCGAAGAAGTCCGAGAGTGGTATGAGTTTGGAGCTCAAGCTTCGGTTCATACTATGTCACCAAGTTTTTCAGAAATTTCAAAACTACCGGAATGGATTAGTGGGGCAGTATATGATTCATAGCAAAACAATCTCCACCTAAAAAGAGGAGATATCTTGGAGCTAAAATTTATATCAGCAGCTCCAGAAACTGCAGGAAAGGGGTCGCATCCAGCGTTCCATTTCATCAAACTGCAGAGACCAGACATGGTAGCTTTTAACAGAGTTAAAGCTACCTCGAAAAAAGCTCCACTGGTATCGGCTATTAGCGAAGATGACATTTTTACCAGAAGAGCTTGGGGTTTATGGGTCTGTCTCACTGAGATTGACAAAGTCAAGTATCCATTCAAAATCTTCTCCAACAAAGTGAATGGATCATTCTTGTTAAACTCCATGATAGGGAAAAGCACTGAATTTGCAGAAAGTATATTCGAGAAAAAGAGAATGCTCATATGGGAGAACAAGCTGCCTGCAACTGAGGTCACAAGGATGAAGATATGCAACATGCTGCATGTTGGGCAATGGCATAACCATGTATGGCCTTGCTGCGAAAAACAAGAAAAGTCGCTGTTCGGAACTAAGATACGGGTCACCCAAAAGAAACCCGAACCAAAACCGGACAAGGGTAAAAGGAAGAATTTTTATAAGGAGAAGTAAGGCTAAAAAAATGTAAAAATTCAAAAAGAAGACTGTCGGCAGAAAACGACAAAAACCAACAGTCAGAAGGAGCCAGCTAGCAATTAAATGGCCGACAAGCCATCATGAATACCAGCTGGAAATGATGATGACGAACGCAATGCCGTCATAAAAAAGGAGTTTGGAATCCGCATTTGGCGTCCGCGGATGGTTATAAATAAGGAAGCAGCGAAGCAGAAGGGGATTATCAGAAATTTCTCATACTCTTCAAAGCATAATAATCTGAGTCTTTTAATCTTTGTAGCTTTTAACTTATTCAGTTTATGGGGTTTCCCCAAAGAGTCTAGCTCTCTACCAAATGAGAGGCTAAGTAGTTGTCTCCTCCAACGGAGGAAATAATATCTATGTAATATTTCCTATATTCTTCAATAAAAGAAAGGCTTGTTTCCAAATTGCTGTCCAAAATTCTATTAAGCCGCTGTATTGGAGTATCTTCTACACCCTAAGGTAGGAAACGAAATAGGGTTGTGCTGTTTGTTGCTAAAGGAGCCAAGTATCTACGAACCATCTGCTGCGGTTGTGTGGTTGGAGGAAGTCCGTAAAACCGAGAGCTTGGAATACCCGAAAACAAGGCGGTCAGAAAAAGGTACGAATTTATGGAAGCTTAATTTATTTCGGAAGCATGATGGGCCAAATTCCGAGCATTAAGGAAGGAAAACAAAATATTTTGAGTTTGGGACTAATACTGTCAAAGTGCTGAAAACCTCGGGACCATATGTGTCGACCAAATAAAGCGGGGAACTAAAAGTGAGAATGGCCCTATCTAATGGGAACAAAAGTGCAATAAAACCTATTTCATATGATTGATGTGGTCCCTAATATTTCCCTTTGATTTTGTCTGGATATCCAGCAGTTATTTTGTAAGTTTTATGAACTCCTTCCACAGGTGCTATGCAATTCACGATGTGGTGGATAACAAGAACTTTTTGACTCACCACAATTTTTCTGTTACACCTGCTAGTATTTTTTGTTGTAAAGGAGTAGTATTCCTTGTTTATGACTATACTAAATGTAAAGGAGTAGTACTCTTTATTTATGTTTTTCAGTACTCTATTTCTAAGGGAGTAGTACTCCTTATTTGTGGCTTAGAAATTGTAGGGAGGTAGATCTCCCTACTGTAACTATTTTTTGTGCATTTAATCTCTAGGTGTTTTTCTTTTTTCTTTTAAAAGAAAAAGGTCAAGTTAAGGTGACCAGAAAATCATATTGGATTCAAACGTACTTATTCAAGTTCATATTAGAGCAGATTTGAGTAAGTTTGACTAGAATGTATTATGATTGAACTCAAAATGTTAAGATATATAAATTTATGGTTAAATGCATTTTATCTCTGTATTAAGGGAAACGATCAATTTACCTCCCAATGTTATAAAAATAGAGCAAGATATCCTCTAATGCGTTTTGGAATTACACACATTTTTTTTAATTTTTATTTTATTAATTTATAATGACATTTATACCTTTATTTAAAAATTGTTGGATCTTTATTTCAATATAAGTCCAAATTTAACTAATATATCAATGGACTATATTTCATCTCACTCAAATCAAGAATTTAGATTTAACTACATAATAATTAAAAATATATACAATTAAATTTGAATATATATATATATATATATATTATATATATATATATATATAAGGGACCATTACACTCATTTTTCCTAAAGTTTGGTGTAATTACATATAAACTCTCTATGGTTTGAAAAATTACACCTAACACCCCTGATGTTTGCTTCCGTCTAACAAATAAGTCCCTCATTAATAGAAATACATTGAATTTTCTAATATTAATAAAAAGGTTAAAAAAAACTTATATTTAACTCTAGCTAGCTTATTACTGACTTATTGTAGATAAAATAATTTTTGTATGACCAAATTATCTTTATACGTATTCACGCGTTAATGCATGTGACGATATATATCTTTACTGTTGTCCAAAAATAATTATTTGACCAATAAGTCAATAATAAATTAGTTAAGATTACATATAAATTTTTTATTTGATGCGGAGTGTAGGGGGAGTGGCGGTGGTGGCGGCAGCCAACGCTTGAAGGAAGAAGAAGAAGAAGGTGGTTATATTTGTGTGTGTGTGTATATATATATATATATATAATGTAAAATATTATTTTATTGATTAAAAATCATCCCCAAATGCAGAGGGGCGCTTGTAATACACCATTAGCTATAAGGGGATATTTTGCTCTATTTTTTATAACACATGAGAGTAAATTGTTATATTTTTTTAAGAAAAAATTCAAGGACCTCCCGCGATATTAGAAATATTAAAAAGAACCCTGGGAAAAATAAAGTATCAATTACACCCCCTATAATATGAAAAAATTAAAAAAAGACCCCTGAGACTAGGTTGACTAGGGTGTTGTGTGAGTTATTGTTTATAACATAAAGATGATTTTTTATATTTAAATTTTTATAGAGGACTTTTTGATATTTTTTCATATCACGGAGGGTCAAACTAAATTTAACTTCATTTTTGTACACGGGAATATTTGTACATTTCTCTTAACATAGGGGCAAATTGCATTTTTCCCTAAAAATTTACATGAAGGGCATGTTTAGTTATCTCAAAATAGACAAGTGTGGTCCTCAGTCCTCACATCAGGTGTACTACTGAATCTATAAACTTGACGTAGTGGAAGCTTGGTTAAAATATCATAATCCAAAAACATATTTTTCACAAACATGGGAACCTTAACACCTACTCAATTTTTTACCCTCAAAGGCTTATTTTACTCGGTGTCATGGGTTCTAATCATAATAATTTGCAGTTGTCGATCTATTATAATAATTAATTATATAAATGAATTATTGATGATTATTATAGTGATGCGTACGAGAATAACACTGGTTCAATAAGCTTGGACTTTCGTTTTGGGATATGGACCAACAAGTCTAAAGACTTGGGAACAGAACCTGCAAAATCATACGTTAACACTCCATCGTCCAAGTTAGTATTAGATTCAAGAAAAATAATCACAAACTATAGACGTAATGAGAAATTGAGATATGATAATCAAATTGTGAGAGAAATTATGCTAGGATCGCAAGTAAAGTGTTGAATGAAAGTTGACAACAATGTTCAAGAAGTTTGTAAGGTGTCCTTCACCTGAGGGACCAAACCTGTAATTTATAGGGGGGTGCCCCTATTCGATGGGGGTCTGCATGTCTCCTTCATTCTTGAAAAAAAAGAGATAAGGATCGTTTTGATAAACCATGATCTGCATTTATCTTCTATTAAGTTTACTTTGAATACTTATTTCTGAGTTGGGGGAGACCATTCACTAGCGAGGACTCCTAGCCACTAGGGAGTCCTAACCGCCAGGGAGTCTAGGGCTTTGGGGGGGACCTCCCTTGAACCGTGTCTTCCATGCTAGCAAAGAGGTACACTTGGGAAACCAGGTATATGCCACGTGGGGGTACCTAAGTGTAGGCCTTAGGCCGGTTAGCTTTATTAGGCCATTTTCTTGGGTTGAATCCATGGATACCTTGAGCTCCTACCCTTCTTCATGAGTTGTTGGGCTTACTAGGCTGTTGGGATTAAGGTGTTGGGTGGCCTTGGACTCTTTTATTCTTCTTTGGGTTGTATTTCCTTAGGATGTTGGATTCTTTCACCCTCATGCCTCAAACTCCCTGCTACTCAACAATTGGTATTCCACATCCCTCTATCATTTAGTATTTATATTCCCTCCCTACCAGTTGCCCCCATTTTTCCCCTTCAAATTACTCGTGTTTCTTTTTTACATAATTGAGGTCAGGTTTAAGATTTCCTATCCCCTCCTTTTATGTTGAGGTAACTCGTCTTTTTGAGGTGCCCTTAAATTAGTTAGTCGGTAACTTCTTTAGGGTCACGGCTAGTTTTTTTATGATCTTTCATTTTCATGGGGCTCTTGCCACTACAAAAGCTTTTGCTTAATGCTTCTAGTTGAAACATGCTGAAACAAACTTTTTTCATTTTGCCCCTTATTGAGGGGTGTCCTTTTTAGCTGCTCCCATCCCACGAAATGCTGGAAGAAAAGCTTCTTCTATGTGCTGCCTCCTCGCTCTTGGACCTTCCTAGTTCTTTGGATACACACCCCTCATTCTGCTGTAAACATTGGTGAAAAATAGTTGCCCTCTTCTCCTTGTTAGAAAAGTTGAATGAGAAGCCCCATGACTACCGGTCCTTGATTGATAAAAGGTTTCTACGACACTTTGGCCTGAGTCCCTGGGTGAAACCTTTAGGGGAGCCCTTGGGTATTTTATATTCCTTTTAGTTCTGACTTGTTTTGTTTTGGTGTGATCATAGTCATATATTATTTTTTTTTATAAAGGATATTATGTTTAGTAAGCTGATGCGCGATCATGCTTCAGGGAGGGGGGAGGGGGAGTGCAGCGGAGATCCCTCCCTCCAGGTCTCCTAAGGGGACCCATGCCTCCAGCAAGTCCAAAGGAAAACGTCTTGCTTCTCCCATGCTAAGGGTCACACCTGGGGTATCCTTTAAGAAAGCTAGAATGAGCTCCCTGGGCACTCCTCCAACCAATTCTACGAGACCTTCCTCCACACCTCACCCTCCTCCTCTCAGAGATGAGAAGGGTATCCCCCTCAAATCTTTTCATGGTCCCTCGGACGGTTTGTATAATCACCAATCCTTGGAAGAAGAGAAGAGGAAAGGCTCTGCTTTGGTGACTGAATTTATGAGGGGAGTGCTGACTATAGAGGTAGACGTCTCTTGGCCTCCGTAACTCGAGAGGAGCTTGAGGCGATGATTTCTTCATACATGGTCAAGGTACATTTTCTTGATCTAGTCGCTTTACTTCATTTTCTTGAAGTACTTCTTGATGTTTTTTCTATTTGTGTTGCAGACGGCTTCCCTATGTTAGGAATTTTTCCCCCGCTCTTAGGAGACCCCTACCCTTCTCCGAGTGAATCTCAGAGATGGAGATTAGAGGAAAAGGTGGAACGCCAGGGTGTTGAAATCTCCAAGTTGAAGGAGGCTGTAAATGGCTACTAGCAAGCAGAGAAAGAGTTAAAGAAGTTGCAGAGGAGGCTGCTGGTCATGCAGAGGCAGTCAGGAAAGCAGTTGAGAAGGCTATACTTGAATTTTCCAATACTAAGGAGGGCCAACGTTATTTGGAGGCTTATTGGGCCAGTCTCATCAAAGAGTTCAAGAAATAGGAAGACTTCCGGTAGGATGTGGCAAAGATCGTCGGGCCCTTCTTATAGTATGGTTTTGTGGCTTGCAAGGAGCAATTCTTGGCCCAGGGGTACCCCCCAACTAGAGAAGAGTCTTCATTTCTCAATCTCGATGCTGCCATGGATAGTGCTCCAAACACTTTTGCTGAACCTTAGGCTCTAGCGGTTAAAACCCTCCCCCCTGAATCAATTTGCCTCTTTCTTTCCTATAGCTAATCATAATTTTGCTTTGTTTTGAACTGACTTAAGAAGGGCTCTGTAGAGGAAGACTTAAATCACATATTGGGGGATATCGAGCCTGAAGTGAGAAATCCACCCCACCCAGAAGCTGCAATGAATCCTATAGTAGGGGACACCTTGAGCTAAGGGGCCTCGAAGCCGAAGGAGAATGATGCCCCTCTAGCTATTGGCGGAGGACCCCCAAATTCCCTTAGAGATACCCCTACCCCCAATGACTAAGCTGAGAAGGAGAAGGAAAACCCCACCTATGGGAAAAAGAATGAAAGAATATATCTGCCCCCCCCCCCCCTCCCCCCGGCCCCTTTTTTTCTTTGAAAATAATTTATTTTTCTGTTCTATTTCCCTTCCACCATCATGAATGAGGATGAGACAGAATTGTTATTTCTCTTTGAATGTTGATTTTGCCTCCACCCCCCAGTTATGCTTTAGGCTGGGGAGCCGTAATGCTATGACTCATATTCCCTACTTTACTTTTACTCCATCATATGACTTGTGCTATACTCTTTTCTTGCTTTTTGATTGATAAAATGCTTGCATCCTACTTGAGGAGGGGCCCTACTGTATGTTGCGAGGGATACCCTTTTGTAATGCTTCCTTTTCCATTTCTCCTACATCCCATATATTCTAAGGAACAAGGTTAATGTTCATGTTAGATTGACAAATGTATGTATGTAAAACTGAACAAAGGGCATGTGAGGGCTTTGAATGGGGACCCGGGGTTCCCCTGATGATGGATGCCTGTATTATTTTTAGCAGGGTTTACTCCTATGTTATTTTACGCCTGTAAAAGCATGAAAAATGTCATACCTTTACAGGGGATGCCCGCAGACTGAAAGATGCACCTAGAGGGGGCCTGTCTGGTGGCGAAGGATGTCCTTTGAGAGGATTCGTTCTTTGAGGAAGATGTCCTTCAGGAGGACTTATTCTTAGAAGAGGCTTTCTTTGAGGAGGACTTGTATAGTGAGCGGGATGCCCTTGATTATGCATAGAATTTTTAAGATTGTGCATATTTCAGGGACATCCTTCACGTTCTTCTAATTTATAGGCTCCTTGACCTATTACTCCTGTGACTTTGTAAAGAGCCTCCCAAGTAAGGTCTAATTTTCCCACCAACTTTAAGGTGTCTACTCTTCGTAGTACTAGATCTCTGACTTGGAAACTTCGAGTTTTTCCCCTATATTGTGGGCATTAATCATGGTGTGTATCTTTGTATGTGTATAAAGGCTTTTCCCTCTTAATTCTTCAATGAGGTCAAATTTTTCTTTCAAGTGCTCGATATTACATTCTTTAGAAAAAATAGGATTCTATGAGAAGGCATCCCCAGCTCCTGTAGGGATAATGGACTCAGTTTCATAAACCAAAGTGAAGGGATTTTCTCTTGTAGATCCCCGAGGGGTTGTTCTGTAAGCCCATAAAATGCTAGTTAGTTCCTCCATCTAGTTTCTACCTCTACCTGTCCATTGGACTGGGGGTGTGCCACTGATGTGAAACTTTGTTTGATATGTAAATCCTTGCACCAGTCTTGTATTTTTTTACCTTAAAATTATCGTCCATTATTTGCAATTATTTCCTGGGGAGGTCTAAAGCAGCAAATAATATTCTTTAATACAAATTTTATCACTTCACCCTTTGTGATGCGAGTGAGTGGTTCTGCCTCCACCCACAATGTGAAGTAATCAGTGGCTACTAAAGGAAATTTCCTTTGACCAGGAGCCAAGGGGAATGACCTCACAATATCTATACCCTATTATGAGAAAGGACAAGGCGGCAACATGGTGGTGAGGGGTTTTGCTGGCTGATGTATAAGAGAAGAATGTTTCTGACATTTTTCGCATTTATTTCACCAATTGTTTAGCATCTTATTTCATAGTGGACCAAAACTATCCTGCTCGAAAAGCTTTATTAGCTCGCATCCATGTTCTAGCATGTGCTCTGCAATGTCCTCTATGTATTTCTTTACAAACATGTACTCTTTCTTGCTGGGATAAGCGCTAGAGTAAAGGGTGTGTAAAGGATTTTTTATATAGGACTTGTCCCTGTAATAAGAAGTGGGTAGCCCCGGGCCTTGATTCTGGCGGCTTCCCATCCATTCTCAGGGACGTTTCCATCTTCCACCCATCGAGTCATGGGTGACCTCCGTACTCCGAATGCGCATTTTCCTGGATTGAACTTAAGTCGATAATTTCTCAAAATGGAGAATGTTTCCTCTAGATCTGCGATGTGTTTTTCGGTCTTCTTGCTCTTTACTAGCATGTCATCCACATAGACTTCAACGTTTCTTCCCAATTGTGGACGGAATATCTTGTCTACTAGTTGTTGGTAGGTGACTCTTGCATTTTTAATCCGAATGTCATGACTATGTACCAAAATATGGTATCAGAAGTGATAAAACTGACCGTGGTATCCTTGAGAAGCATCCATGATGCTTAGCAATTCTCATCCAGATGTGGAATCGACTAGCTGATCGATTTGTAGTGAAGGATGTAAATCCTTGAGACATGCTTTGTTAAGATTCCTGAAGTCAATACACATATTCCATTTTTCTCCAGGTTTAGGCACCAAGACCACGTTCAATAACTATTCAGGGTACTGTATTTCCCTGATGTGTCCTCCTGTTAATAGCTTATCCACCTCAGCTAGAATGATCTTATCTTTCTCAGGTGCGAAATATCTTTTCTTCTGCTATACTGGTTTGATATTGGGATCTATGTTGAGATGATGAGTAATAACGCTTGTGTCAAAACCCTCTAGATCTTAGGGGGTCTAGGCGAAGATATCGATATTATGTTTTAAGCATTGGAGTACTTCTTCCCGAACCGCATCCTCCATTTGGGAATTGATTCGGGTAACTTTCTCAGAATTTCCATATGAGCTCAATATATTTTTTGGCTGGTTGGACTTTAACAAATATCCCTTCTTCCTCCTTAGCCTCCTTTGTCAGTTCTGGATCCTTCCCTCGTTTACTTAGGGGCGCCTGAAGGGAGCAGATCAACCCAGGAAGCGCGACGGAAGCATGGAAAATAAAAAAATTAAGCGATTAATCAAATAATATCTCAGTCAAGGAGTTTACCCTTAATCTATTCTCGGGCATTAAGTGTAAAATAATACAATAAAGGCTACAGTAAATCATAAAGAAAAACAAGAGGCGAAAATCAAAACTCACCCTCATAGTTTTCTTCGATTGCCTACAAGCATTAACTACTCTCCTTCTCCAGATCCATTCACTTAGAGGGTTCAAGTGTAGAACCCCTCTAAAGATAGTCCACACCATACTGTGGGAAAATAGATTTAACCCTCTTTTTAGAAAGGATTAGATCCGATTGAAGAAATCGAAACCATTTTATACTATCGATTAGTGTAAATAATTTCTTCTCGTTCTCAACTCGAATCAAATTCAAGCAGAACTCAAAATTCATGGAAAAGGGGAGAGAATTTTATGGTTCATGCTGAAAAGGGAGAGCCAAAGAGTCCTATTTAGATATGGTGATATGGTGTGCTAAAAATACGTAGTCTTTTATACTTCCACACACCTATTATTTGGATCGGGCTTTTGTCCAATAAATTAAATCAATTCCAATAGTAGTCTATTGAGTTTATTATTTAATTTAATTAAATAAAATACCCAATAAAAAATCCCAGTGAATTTTTAATTTAATTAAATATACACATGCCGAAATATACTCAATTAATAAATCTAATTTAGGGTAAATGTTATATTTTGTCCCTTAAATTTTTGTTTAGAATCACTTTAATCCATCAAGTTCATTTGTTGACTTTAGCATCCTTGAAATTTAGATTTTATTTCAGATTGGTCCCTCAAATAATTTCCCGGCAAAAGATGGCCCCAATAGATTTTTTGAAGCGCAAAATGATCAATTTAAGTTTTATTTTCTCACTTTAGTCCCTTAAATTTATAAAAATATTAAATTAGTCCTTTCTTATTATCCACATGTTGGAATTATCATCACATAGTAAAAATTTTCTTGTTCTTCACTCAATGCGTTAATTTATTAACTTTTCTGACATAGTTTGAAAGTTTTCTTATTTATTGGCACTAGCATGAACCCAATGCCATCACAAAAATTTATAAATTTAATAATCTTTTTATAAATTCTAAATTACATAATGATATGCATGTTGTATTGTAATGACAGTCTTGCTATATCCAAGAGTGTTGGGGATAATTCTCCTGAGGTGTCAGAGGAAGTCTTGCGGCATGGAGGTGATGGAACTAGTGTCAAAGGTTCTAGGACTGGTACTCTGGTGGTGGGATCCAAGGACAATCCCGAGAAACTTGCAAGGCTTGGGCGTTACCAGATGCTTCCAGATCTTTATGCTTTAGGCTTGGGCATTACCGCTTGTCGGGGGCTTTAATTGTTACTCACATCTCCAACTATGTTTTTACAACAGGCGGCGCCAATTGATGCATATAAAAATAGCACTGGTCCAACAAGTGTGAAGACTTGGGAACGGAACATACAAAACAAAATGTTCGCATTCTGACGCCCAAGTTAGTATTGGATTCAAGAGAAATAATCGCAAAAAATAGAACATAATGAGATTGAGATATAATAATTAAATCGTGAGAGAAATTATGCTAAGATTGCAAGAAAAGTGCTGAACGAAAGTTGACAATGATGTTCAAGAATTTTGAAAGGTGTCCCCCGACTGAGGGACCAAACCTATATTTATAGGGGGTAGCCCCATTCAATGGGGGTCTGCACGTTTCCTTCACTTTTGATAAGCTAAAATATGTCTTTATCTTCTGTTAAGTTTGCTTTGAATACCTATCTTCGAGTTGGGGGAGACCTTTCCCTAGTGAGGACTCCTAGTCACTAGAGAGACCCAATTACCAAGGAGTCCAGGGCTTCGGGAGGACCTCCTTTGAATTGTGTCTTCCATACTGGCGAAGAGGTACACTTGGCAAACCAGGTATATGGCACATGGGGGTAGCTAAGTGTAGGCCTTGGGTTGATCATCTTTATTGGGTCATGTTCTTGGGCTGAATCCATGGAATACCTTGAGCTACCCTTCTTCATGGGCTGTTGGGCTTATTGGGCCATTGGGATTAAGGTGTTGGGTGGCTTTGGACTCTTTTATTCTTTTTTGTGTTGGATTTTCTTAGATCATATGCATCAAATATAATTGTAATTGATTTATTTTAAAAATATTGTCCACATTATTTAATTGTACATGTAAGTTTTTCAAATTTGAAGTACTTAAAACCCTTTTGGTTCAATTTCTCAAATAATAAATCATTTAGCTTGTTATAAGTTATTAAAAAGGTAAAAAAATCATTTTGCTTATTTTTATTCATATACTTATCGTCGTGCGTGGCATGATACTTCGTTGATGAGATATTATTTTTAAATTGTTCAAGTTATTTATATAATTATAATTGGATGACGAGATGGTAAAGAAAAAATTTAAATAAGAATAAATAATTCTATAAAGGTATAATTTTTGTCATAATACTAATATCAAATACAACCTAACAAGGTACATAAATGAATCGTATTTTTTTATACCACATTTTACATTACAAGAAAACACATCATTTGTGATAAAACAATAAGTGACAAAATAAATATTGTCATCAATTGATTATATTAAATGATAATTTTTCTATTTGTCACTATTATTTACATCATCAAATTTCACTCTTATTGATAAAGTGACAAGAAAAAAGTTTACAGAAAATTTTGAATAGTTAAAAAGATATAATAAATAAGTGACAAAAATTTTTTTTATGACTTGTTAATTTAATATAGTGACAAGAAAATTTTATTGTTACTTAAGAATTTTAATATAGTGTCAACATACAAATTGTCGCTTTTAGATCTCAATAAAGTGACAATCTTTTTTCTTATCACTTGAGAGTTTGAATATAGTGACAACAAATAACAACACTTAAAATTAATATTAGTGATAATTATATCACTTGAAATTGTGACAACTTAATACAATTGTCAGTTATAAAAAGTTAAAATTTTCAAACTAAGAATTTTTTTAAAGGCATTAAGAAATTTTATTTTTTAAATATTACAATTTAACAAAGGTGGATCCTAGATCCATAACCATGACCCATGACCCAACATCTCAATTACCCAAATCAGCAAACTCGTCTTCTCCTCAAACATTCGGCGATGATTTCTCCCTCTTTCTCAAGCAATCAATCAGCTGGTACGTCTTTCAATCAACTTGCTTCTTCTTCCAAATAGCAATCCCTGCCTCTTCTCAACTCATCAATCAACTTCATCAATTCATCTGCTAATCCATCTCGCCTTAAGTATCTGCTCATCGGCTATAGAGTTCTTCCTCAAGTTCCTTCTTCAAATCCGTTGATAGATTGTCCTTTCTACGATCATTTCAGCTGCGGTTCGTTCAAATGGAGGTTTGTTTTTCATAATTTAATTTATGTTTTTATTCTTATTTAGTTTACTTACTTTTAGATTTTAGATTTTTTTATGATTAGGTTTTAGTATTTGTGCAGTTGAATGAATTTGGTTTGCTTTTGAATAGAAATTGGATTTTTATGTTAGGAAGTATTGAAATTGAATGCCTTGAATATCCTTTAGACCAAGACCTTGTTAGCTATATTATGTGATAAGCAGTAAAAGTAGTTTGTCATGTATTACCTCTATCTTGTGGATTTATTTGATGATCATTCAAACTGTGAAATCTCAATGTATAAGACTCTTCAATAAGGCACAACCATGAATGATGAGCGCAACGAATCTTATTTGCTCCTAATATTTTCTTTCTTGAATTGTGGCGATTTCTACTTCTTAAGCTTTTTTTCAGGAATGATAAATAAGTAGAGTATGAACTATGAAGAGGTGTCGGAAAGGAATGTTGTCACATTATGTAAATGATCTTACACTTGATTTTTGTATGGATTTGTTAGGATTTTGTTCAACCATAGCATGTACTGATGAGTGCAAACGTATTCAAACTTAGTCATCTAGCCTCATACAGAGTGTAGCTCATGATAACCGTGTCCCTTATCAACCAAGAATAATGATATGTAATCATGCGTTTTCTTAAGATCTGTAGGTTCTTGTTTCATTTAACTCTGTGAATTTGCATAGTACACAAAAGAGCAATACCACTAATCCCTTCCTGTGACAAATTGTAAATTTACTGAGAAGATTGACAGGTGTCTATGTGAAACTCTTACGTAATTGCATTCCCTTGTTGATCATCCGATATATCATGTATTTCCTTTGGAGTTTGATGTGATATTTCTTTGTTGCAGATATAGAAACTGTTGAAGTATATAGTATGTGGGTTGTCTTGTACATTTTTCACATGCCAAACTTTATTGCTTTTACATTCTTTCATTTACTTTCTAGTCCTTCATTAATGCTCAATTCACTTCAAGGAAAGACTTGAATAGCTGCATGATATCATGAAAGCGAGTGAGTTGGAGAGTAGGAACGAAAGGCAGAGCAGCGAAACACCTTAATCGATAGGTAGTTAATGCCCCTAAGTGGTGGGAAGTTTGTTAGATGGGGATGAACCGAAATGGACGAGCTGGGAAAAGAACAAACAGAGATGTGTTTTAAGGCGAAAAGACAATTCACAGCTTGAAACCATGTCTGAGTATAACTTGTTTTTGGTTCAAATATGGAACAAAATATATTGATGTCCTCATATTTAACAAGAGGTTGAAAACAAGAACCAACTCTATGGACGAGCTTCCAAGTTCAGAATAATGTGATGTCCACCTGAGAGTGTGAGCCTAACTGGCTTTTGCTAAACGACATTTGCTTATGCTTAATAAAGACCTTTTAGTTTTTGAAGCAATCAATTTTCATTTCGAACTGTTGTTCTTGATGTTATCCTTTTCATGAATGAATGTAAAACCATCACGACACTATGCTATGAAGTCCCAGTTTAAATTTATGTTTATTTTGAAAAGTAGGAACACTTTAAACTGAAAATAGTTTTAGGGGCCGACAGGTTGTTGCTATATAAGTTCCCTCAAATGTACATTCCACTCCCTGATGTCTAGTTGGTAGGTTCTTGAGGGTCATATGTAGGAATTAGTTTCGTAGATGATTCAATTCCTGTATTCTGCATAATATTAGTGAATTCTCTAGTTCTACCCGTTCTATTCTTGTTTCTGATGCTGACATGGGGACAACCCGTTTCTTGTCGCTCTATTTTCTTTTTGGCAGGGCCCAATAGCTTAAAGGTTAACACAACAACATAGCAACATACAGATCATATAGTGAGAACTGGTATCACATTCATATCTATAATTGTCGCATGTGGCTTGGTATCATAATTTATTTATTACCTGAAAAACTCACATGTTGATCTCCAAATAAAAACTCCTGAAAAACCAATAAAATAGGAATACTATCATTGATGCTTTTGCTTTTTGGATCTTTGGATCAGGCACAGATGGACAGACATGTATGAAGCCAATCTATCGGACAACAATTGCAAGAAAGAAGGGCAAAGCAAAAAGGGAACATAAGGTTAGTGAGGCATTCCATGAAAAACTTTATGAGTCTTCCACAAATTTTTTACTTATATTTGTTTTACTAACTTAAATGTGTTTTCACATTTTCCCTCAGTACTAGTGTTTGAAATTGGTTCTACATTTAGTATGGTACTTTTTTTCACAATAGAAATAGTATACTAGCGAAGAGGGTAAAAAATTTACTTTATCTTCACTTTTATATTATAAGATTTTCGCTACAACTTGCATTATGATCATTGATGCTTACTTGTATTTTTTTCTTTACATTTTTCTTCTCTATTTAGATTCATTTGCTTGTGAGTAGGAGTTAGATGTAATTTTTTCTTATTTCTAAATTCTGCTGCAAAAATCTACAAGAATTCGTGTTGTATTCTAAATTTGATGAATTTCTACAGCAGAATTTTCTACAGAAATATTCAACAAGAATTCTTGCTCAGTTTTGAACTCTATTGCAGAATTTATTGTTGAATTTGCTACAAGTTTATGAACAATTGTCTCAGGCAAATGTAAATACGAAAACTAGATATGAAGGTTCACTCAATAATATGGTTTAACACGCTGATATTTGAATTGTTTGTGATACTATAATGTGAACTACCAGTACAAAGGTGAATTCTTGATTTTAGCAGTTGGAACTTTGCTTTTATTTAATCGAATAGTGAAATGATTTTCTACATTGTAATATTGATTTCGAATTACCATATTTTGTGCAATTCCTCACTTGTCATGGGCGTTTAGTAGAGAGGGAACTAGAAAAGAGCATTTGCACTTGAAGCTGTAGCAACATGTGGGAGTGCGGAAAGTAATGCCCAAGTGCTTGACTAATATTTTAAGTTATTTCAATTTTACTTTTCTTCATCTCATGAAAAAAGGAGGAAAAAACCCAAATCTTAGTTGCTTTGCTCTTGTAGAGATAATGTGTGCTTTAACCTAGGAATAGTACCATGTGGCAGACTTGTTCTTTGCAACAATCATAAATTCATGCTTTTTAGTTCGATATTTGGAGATGTTGCGGTCTACTGTTGTGTAAATTCTGGCAATATTTCCCTTTTCTTTCTTTTTTCTTTTTTTGTTTATTGATGAATATAAATTGTTTTTGTAGTTAAGTTTGTGAATTGCTAATACAAGCATGCTTGGAGGCTTGAAAATGATCAAATTGTATAAAGAAGTGGCAAGATGACTTCTTGTCATTAAACATGATATTTTTAGTGATAATTTATTTCTTGTCACCAGATATAACATATTTAGTGACAACTTGAAGTTATATAGTGAAAAAATTCTATATTTTATTGATGAGTTGTATTATCACTAATTCAAATTGATTAGTGACAACATTCAAGTGTTGTTTGGGCGATTTTCAGTTGATTTAACGGCCATGTGCCATTCATTTGGCTATTTTCATCCAAATATTAACAACGATACCTAAGTTGCATACCTTTATATTTATGGTATTAATTTGTGAAATTGACAACATACAGTATTACAATTGTAAATGTCCTGAAGTATGGTATAAAAAGTACAATTCCCCCCCACAGTACAGAATACATATAAAAGTTAGGGTAAAGCATTCTTTCCGTCCTCCATATATGTCCAATATTACTTTTGATCCTTTAACTTTTAGCAATTTAGATTTCGTCCTGTAACTTTCCATAAACGCTTAGATTTAGTCCTTCAGTCAATTCTATGGTCCTTTTGCCCTTCTATAGAAAAACAATATCTAGTCCATATACATAGTTTGGCCCAACATGCTTCCGTAATATTATTAAGCTTCCATAAAGTCATACCTTGGTTCGACCGCATTGATTTCGGGTATCCCAAGTCCTCGGTTTTACGGACTTCCTCCAACCACACAACCGCAGCTGATGGTTCGCAGGCACTTGGTTCCTTCAGTAACAAAACAGCACAACCCTATTTCGTTTCCTACCTTAGGGCGTAGAAGATACTTCCGAACAGAAACTTAATAAACTTTTGGGGTGAGCAAATCGGACAGAAGCCTTTTTTATTGAAGAAATATATGAAATATTACGTAAATACTATTTCCTCCCTTGGAGGAGACAACTATTTAGCCTCTCATATGGTAGAGGCTAGACTCTTTGGGGAAACCCCCATAAACTAAAGAATTTGAAAAAATTACAAAGATAGAAATTTTGGAATGTTATGCTTTGAAGAGTAGGGGGAAATTTCTGATGATCCCCTTCTGCTTCGCTGCTTCCTTTATTTATAGCCATCCGCGAACTTCAAATGCGGATTCCAAACTTTTTTATTGATGACGTCACTGCGTTCGTCATCTGGATGACGTCACTGCGTTCATCATCGTCCTTTCCAGCTGGTAGTCATGATGGCTTGTCGGCCATTGCTAGCTGGCTTCTTTTTACTGTTGGCTTTTGTCGTTTTCTGCCGACAGTCTTCTTTTTGAATTTTTACATCATTCGAATTTTACTTCTCTTTGTAAAAATTCTTCCTTTTTCCTTTGTCCGGTTTTGGTTCGGGTTTCTTTTGGGTAACCCGTATCTTTGTCCCGAACAGTGGCTTTTCTTGTTTCTCGCAGCAAGGGCACACATGGTTATGCCATTGCCCAACATGCAGCATGTTGCATGTCTTCATCCTTGTGGCTTCAGTTGCAGGCAGCTTGTTCTCCCATATGAGCATCCTCTTTTTCTCGAACATGCTTTCTGCAAATTCAGTGCTTTTTCCCATCATAGAATTTAACAGGAATGATCCATTCACCTTGTTTGAGAAGATCTTGAATGGATACTTGACTTTGTCCATCTCGGTGAGACAGACCCATAAACCCCAAGCTCTTCTGGTGGAAATATCGTCTTCACTAATTGCTGACACCAGTGGAGCTGCTTCTGTGGTAGTTTTGATTCTATTAAAAGCCACCATGTCTGGTCTCTGTAGCTTGATGAAATGAAAAGCTGGATGAGACCCTTTTCCTGCCATTTCTGGAGCTGCTGAAATGAATTTTAGCTCCAGGATATCTCCTCTTTTTAAGTAGGGATTGTTTTGCCATGAATCATAGACTGCCCCACTAATCCATTCCGGTAATTTGGAGATTTTCGGAAAACTTGGTGACATAGTATGAACTGAAGCAAGAGCTCCGAACTCATACCATTCTCGAACTTCTTCAGATTTAGATCCTTCCATCATCCAGACCCTATTATATTTTCCAGAGGTCTCGATAATGGTCTTGCTTGGGTTAACTCCTTTGCGGGAAATTAATTTTTTCCACATCCGTTGATAAACCTGCCAAGCAGAAGAAGATAATTCATTAGTATTAGCCTTAGAAGTGCCTGCCATTGGCCTAAGACTAATCTCTCCCTCTTTAACCCCAGAGGTGCTGGGTTGACTCGAATCATCAGAGGTTTTCACTCCCTGTGACTCGTTTGTCGCCGTTTTACCAGAATCTGATGATGGCCTTGTGCAAGCAGTACTTGAATCTGCCGCTACAGGTCTAGAGTCCTGTACTCTAAGGGCATGTTTAGTATCATGCTTTTTCAACTCGTTAGTCATCTCTGAAGATGATGCCTTCCGAATTGGTTCTTGTAGATCGTTCCATAGTGAGGTTGAGGCCACCATGGTCGTTCTTATTGCGATCTAGACAGTGTCAAGATCAGCTATTTGGATTTGTCTGGCTACTTGCGCATTTACAGCCAGCCGTCCAAACTTGTTGTTAAGCTCCTCGAGATTTTCTCTGAGGTGCCTAAGTCTCAACATGATGGAGTTTGCTTCAGAGGCCTCCATCTCTCGTCAGGAAATCTGCAAGAACATTCTCATGAGATTTGATAACAACAATATTATAACAATAATATTGGCATTCAGCTTGCCATCTGATAATACGCGCTTTATCAATCTTAGATTCTAATTTGTTTTTCAAGAAAGCTTTAACGTTGGTATTATCAACTTTCAAAGTAAATTCTTTAGCAAGTAAGAACAAAGGACATTTCTTAAAAGCCTTCCAAACCACAAAAAATTCTTTCTCGTTGATGTGCCACACTTTGGCTTGTTGTTCAGTGAACAATCCTCCAGTGTATCTACAAGGCTCTTCCCCTGTAGTAGTCTTTTTCATGAGCACTGCTGCCCATCTATAGTCGTTGGCGTCGGTGTAGACTACCAATTCGTCCTCGTCTTGCGGTATTGCAAGCTTTGGCAGATTATTAGAAACCTGTTTTAGCTCGCGAACCCTTTGTGTATGGATTTCCTCCCATTTCCACTTTGCACTTTCTGTTTCCTTCAAAAGTGGCCGGAAATCCTTTCTGTATTTTGCGAGATCCTTTATAAAGATACCTGCAAAATTTACCACTCCCAAGAACTTTGTAATTGCTTTTTATCTTTGAGTATATCAGGGAAATTACGGATTTTCTCCACAATATGCTCCTGCAACTCAATACCTGCTTCGTCAATAAGAATTCCTAAAAATTCAATCTTATTGACTGCTATAGTAGCTTTCTTCTCAGAAAGTACTAAACCTTCTTTATAACATGCATCAGAAAATATCTCTAGATGTTTGATATGTTCTTTCATATTTTTAGATGCAATTAATATGTCGTCAATATAGACAAACATGAACTCGAAATAATCCTTAAAAAGATTATCTATTTTTCTCTGAAATATCTGGGGTGCATTAGCTAGACCTATTGGTAATACATTCCAGATATATTGACCCTGTGGTGTGGAGAATGCAGTAAACTTCTTCGATTCATTCTCCATTTTAATCTGGTAGAAACCAGACTTGCAATCGAATTTAGAAAACACTTTTGTACCTTTAATACAATCAATTAAGTGCTCTCTACTAGGGATGTAATAACCATCAAATTCTAGTATTTTATTAATACCTTGATAGTTAATTACTAACCTGGGTTTACCTCTTTTTATCTCGCCATGGTTTTTACCAGAAATCCAGGGCTACTGTATGCAGAAATTCCAGGCTCGATAAGTCCAAGATTGATATGCTCCTTGATAATCATTTGCATATTCTTCTTATCCTCCATGTTCATCTGGATGGGTTTGTATCGAACATACTCATATTTGCATTCTTCTTTGATCTTGAGAGTAGCTTCGATCTTGTTCCTATCCCACCACGCCAGAGGATTTTCGCTGAAATTTCTCTGGATAAGCCTCTTGACATTCTCGAGAGAAAGTTTACTTTCCTCGCTTATGTCCATGGTCTTTAATTCCACCAAAGCTTCTTTGAGGTTCTTAATTTCTTCCTCAAATTCCTCGTAGAAGCTATCGCTATCGATGAGTCCCTGTTGCCTGAAAGATAAAAGAACTTTACCGAATTTCCTTTTATCCTGCATTTTTGGATGAGTTAATTTGGCATCAACATCACCACGCTTGCTGCGAAATTTTATAGGCATTATCCGGTTAAATGCCTTCTCTCTTCACAAAACCTGTATCTCATTACCACAGTTAGTAGTAAAGATTAACAGATTTCTTTGATTATCCTGCATATATCTTGCATATGTTTGAATAAAATTATTTTCTAGCAAGATATCAGCACCTGTATCATGAAAGTAAATGGGAAGTGTTTTTACCCTAAACCAGGGCGTTCCAAATAATCCCCCGATCATGATTTTGGCTTCTTGTATTCCCGTATTGAGTATTAGGATTTTCTATGAAAAATCCCTTCCTGCAATGACAGGTAAGGTTTCCCTTGCTTCTTTAGGGTAAACTCCAGGTTTTGCCGTGCAAATTCTTGATCCTGAGTCAATATAAGCTGCAAAATATTCTGTCTTATATTGATCATACAACATACCCACAGATATGTATATAGAAAAGGGGCTTGTCATTCAATCCTTATGGTAACTCCATCAAGGCTGAATTCCATACCGTTTCCTTTTCTTTCCCATGGTTTATGATCTTCAAGGAAACTTATCCCCAAAATCATACTTCCATTTTCTCGTCCTGCAACACCTGTAACAAGAATCTCATGGCCTGCTATTTCTAACATGCCTTCATATCTTCCAACGACAGGTTGTGGCAAATGATATAAGTCATCACAAGGAAAAAAGTTTTCATTCTTAGTGATGTCAAATATAACCTGTATTTCTTTCCATCCCTCAGGGCATCTAAGTTTTACATTATCTACCCTAATTTCTTGAGGAGTCAAAACTTTTGACAAGTCTTTCTCTTTTTCTTTGTAGCCAGTTATCCTATCTTCCGAAAAGGACATTCTGCTACTAAACTCAGTTCTAGAGCTCATTGTCCGATCTAAAACTGGGTGATCTCTTATAACGATATCGACACCTCCTATTCTAGGTATCCTAATTGGATCTGGTGCCATTACCTTAGCAAATTCCTTGAAAATTTTGGGAATTTCGATATACTCTTTCATAAGGAATAAATCAGAATGATGTGTGTTGGAAAGGGCATAAGCAATTCTATAAGTTATAGAATATGGTCTATTACCTTCTTTCATTAGATATTTTCTTTTAAAATCCTGATGAAGGGTTAAGACTCTACTAAAATCTTGGTCAGCTAGGTTGTATGCAATCCTGGGATGAATGTCAAACTTCAATTTTCCTGTATACAGATTCCCTATCATTGTTCCAAGACAACCATCTCTTAAGTTATTGATTCTTCTATCCATTATTGATAAATGTATTTCTAAATCAATTCCTTCCTTAAAAGTTGCTTTTATTACTACTTCAATAGCTCCTATGTGGATCAATTTCATAGTAACTGCAATTTCCTCTCTAAGCCTACTTAATTCTTTAAGAATTTCTTCTTTAGGAATAAGCTGCATTTCCATCACATTACCAGTAAATTCCATGGGAATAGCAAACTCACCTGAACTTACTTTGTAGATTATGTGATGTTTCCTCTGGTTTAGTCCTATCTGGTTTAGGACTTTACCAATTCCTCCAATTCTGAATCCATCATATGGGCTGAGGTTGGAATCTTGTCGCATGATTCTTTCCATGGTTTTGTTTGACACCGTCATTCTGGAAAAGTATCCTGACAAGCTTTTAGCGGTCTGAAGCCTATCTTCCTCACTGTAATTATTCTAACTCGGTTGAAGATCCATCCGAATTAGTTTCTATCTCCTCTTCATAGACGCTTTCGTCTGAAGGAAGATCCTCAAATTGGTATATCGGTACCAATTCACCATAATAGACTGCGTCTAGTATGTCGTCTGTGGCTTCGAATTTTCTTATCTCACAACGTTTATGCGGGCAGTCTGGAGCTATATGTCCTCTTGCTCCACATGTCCAGCAGTTGCAATCTTTGAAACTTTCATTAGTCCGGGTATGGGCCCGCCTGAAAGTTCTTCTTGTAGGGGTTTTTCCTGTGGATCTTGTATCTGTTCGTCTAGATCCCTGGGATGAAGCCCTTGTTGGTCCACTCCGTTGCCCAGATTTGTATGTTCTGGCTTTGATTTTGGACCACCATGATCTTCGCCTAAAAGGAGTTCTTCTGGAATTCCTGGAGTATAGTTCACTCCTGTGTTTCTTCCTTTTTCTTGGCTCACCTGATTCTCCTATAATAGTAGGAAAATCGTTATTCTCAAAACAGAGAGGAGTTCGTTTAATCGTACCCTCAGTCTTTTCATGTTTTTCTGGATAGATGCTTGATAACACCAATCCTTCAACTTGTCTTTGAGAAAAGACATTCTCCTTGCTACTGAATCCATCTGTCCTTCAGGTACTTTGTATGATTGGATCAACATTTCCCTCCATGGACTGCAGATTTTCGCAAAGAACATTGGAGCTGCAACTTCCACTGCTACTCCACTCTGAAAGAAATACTTCCGAAACCAATAGATATATTCATTTATTGCGCAAATACTTCTTAATTCAAGACTGAAAAGAGCTTGTGCATACTCTCTAGCCTTTTCTGCTTACTTCCTTCAAAGTATCCATCTCCGATGAAGTGTATCTTGATAAGCCTTCCTAGCCGATCTGCTATTGCACTCTTGGAATCTCCGGCAAGGATACTGGCTTTAGTATCGGCTGGGGTATTATCCCATCCGATCTTCACAGAACCCTCCAAGCTTAACTCCACTAATTTTATGAAGTTTTCTTTGTCGAGCTCTAAGGTGGTTGTTGCTATCTTTATGGCTGCCACCCATTCATCTATCAACTTTTCTAAGTTTCGGAAGTCGATAACATCCAGGTTTAGTACATCACCATATGGATGTAAGGGCTGAAGCATTGTTCTTGCCCAGGGCGTATTTTCCGGCGCTCTTCTAGGATTTCTCCCTGGATTCTCTCGAAGTCTGGTTCCCACAAACGTCGATGTTGCGTTGGTGTGGAAATCTGCACTTCCCCTCATCGGGTGATCTTGTGGAGCCTCGTTTGAACATGTGCTTCCCTCCGTCGGTGGTAGTGCTGGAGTGACTTCATTGGTTTGAATGTTGACTAATTCCACAATCCCAAGTTGGGAAAATGACTCAGCCAATTCTTGTAGATCTGATAGATCCGCTCTGGTTACCTCCATTATTTTATGGAGTTGAGGATCTCTTGGATCTGTTCATCCCTCGTTTTTGGCTTGGGAATCTCTTTCGCCTTCCCTCTCTGATGTAAAAGAGGTACTGTCCCAAGGGCATCCCTGATCCTCTCTTGTCTGGATATGGATGATTCAGGGTTCTCCCTTTGGTTTTTCTTTAGATCTGCAACTTCTGTCTTCAGATCCGTAAGATTCTTGTGTAGATCTGGGAGGATCTTAAGAATCTCATCCATCTTGTGGCACAAAGAGTCTACTTTCATAGGTATGTTGGATAACCTATGTCCATAGTCTTGAACCATCTTCTGGATCTCCCTCAGATCGTGAGAGATTTTCGAGGTATCGGCCTCGATTTCTTTCCAAGCAATTCCTCTAATCATAATTTTTAGAGAGAAATTGGTGTAGGAATTGACCTTTTCCATTTCTTCTGGCCGGAATTGGACCCTGTACTTCAGTGGCCTGCAAACGCCTTACTACGTTCCCTGATAGTTGGACTTGGAGTTCCTAGTCCCTTCTTGTACTTCTTCTCCTTCCTTCGAGAAAAGTTGGAGTCATCTCCTCGGGAGTCCGAAGAGTTGCTTTCATCTTACATGGACCCTTGTACGAACCATTGTCACACTTGTAAAGAATTTCCCGAAGGACGTTCTTTCTTTGTCTTTCCAGAGTCTGGAAATATTCCCTGTTGTCATTGCAACTCGAACTTTCGTTCGGTTCCATTTTCTCTTGAAAGTCTCCTCCGTTAGTGGGAAATAATAATTATATGCAATATAACAATATATTCTTCAATAAACCTAGGCTCTGATACCATTCTAAGCGAGCATGTGCAGAAAACTGAAAATATACTGAAATTCATAGTAGAGGGGTAAAATCATCTAAGAATTAGCTCAGATCTTGTCAGATCCTGTTGGGGACTAGAATTGAGTGTTTTTGGGAAGTTGATGGACTAAATATAAAATGCGCAAACTTAATGGACTGAAATTAATATCAGGCAAACTTAGAGGACCAAATGAATCTTTTTCCCTAAAAGTTAGGTAAATTAAACTTTACTATTCAAACTATGTCCATTTTTATATTTGTCATTTAAACTTTTTTTGTGTCACTTACCACCTCAATTTTGTAAAAAAATTGTATTTTGTCATATATGATCGTTGTCATGTCGATTTTTTCCTAGAAAAAGATCCCATGGAATAAACATGTGAAAAACGTCACATCACACTGTCCTTAAATGTCATATATGCACTGCATGTGATGTTTTTTCCAAACAATAATATATAATAAACTGTAAATTTTTCAAAGTTGAGATAGTAAATTGACCAAAGAAAAAAATAAAATTAATGACGCACTGTAAAAACATGTATTATTCAAAATGTAATTTACCCAAAAAGTTAATGAAAGATACTGCTCCGTCCAATAATTCCAAGATGGCATGCATGACATTGGGTTGAGAAATTTAAACTTGGTCTATTACTATATTATAGATGCATGAATCTTGAAGAAAACAACATATTTATATATTTTAGGCAAAAATTAAGGAAAAAAATTAAACCCCAAAATAAATGCTTCTCTATCATTAAGTTTTAGAAGACTTGTAATTTTTTACAATAAAATTATAAATTATATTACAAAATTTTTTTAGTTGGATTTGCGAATCCAAAAGATAATGATAAGACACTTTATATATATATATATATATATATATATATATATATATATGTAAACAAAAAAAAGTACTTTTTATATGACAAAATAATATTCAAAAAGACTATTCGAGTATTCACATACATATTGATTATTTGGATAGCTCAATATTTCTATTTTAATATATATATATATATATTATATAAATATATATATATATATATATATATATATATATATATAATATATATATGATGCGTCCCGGAAATGCACAAGTCCAATGAAATGTCCTTCAAAACTTAGGCCGTGGTAAATGCGAGTCCTAGAGAAGGGACCAGCAAAAAATATATTAGCATTCGGACTCTCAAGTTATTGATGTATATAAGAAAAAGAAAGCAAATAAGCAAATATGTAAAAAAAATGAATGATGGTCGCAATTGAAAGTATAATTGTACTTGAGAGATTGCAAAGGGAGAATGAATAACCGAGAGATCTCCAAACATGAGTAAAGGTCTGTATTTATAGAAGAAAATCCTTGGTATGGAGAGAACATCCTTGGCCTCCGAAATTGTAGGGGTGTTGGTTAGGGGGAGAGTCCTAGGTTGGATATGAATCCAGTCGACTGAGGACTCTCACATTGAGGAGGAATCCTCTACTTCTTGGCGATCCACGTTTACATAGGTAGAGGCTGACTGGATGCAATGCAGGACAGGAGTTACCACTTGGGCTTGCTCAATTATAACGTCAGAATTGGGGCTTGATAAGCTTTAATTGGGCCTTGTTCTTTTCTGGGAAGCTAATCTGAACTAGGTTTTTATATACTTGGGGTTGACTTCTTCAATTAGTCTCCTTTCTTTGTGAACTACTAGGGTCATCCCTGGTTGAAGCCTTTCCTTCCTACCCAAGTTTTCTTATTGCCGCACATTTTACTTTAGGCCTGACTTAAATCGATAGCTTTAGAGTAGTATCATTGCACCTAGGAGCTCGTGGCCAACTTTTTGCCTTACCACGCGCCCACATCTCCGAAAACTCATTGGTGGGGGCGGTAACCTAGATTAGTGAACATGCGAAACCTCCTACCTTCTCTTTTATTCTGAAGGAAGCGGATCGGCCTGGGAAGCGCGGCGGAAGCGCGAATAATCGAAAAACGGTAAAACAACCGATAATTAACAAAATTAATTCTGATCAAGGGGTGTACCATTGATCTTTTCCGGGCGCTCGGTGTATCAAATAAAACATAGGGCAAGAAATACGAGAAAAACAGAAGGAGCAAAAAATGAAGTTTTACCTTTGTCGTTTTTCTCGTACGGCTACAAGCGTTGTCTCCTCTCCGTTTTCATTTTCGGATCCGTCCACGACGAGACCTCGATCTTGAGATCCTCCCAAGAATGACACACCACCACTAAAGGATGTGGAGATTTCATGCTAGCAAAATCTCCACAAAAGAGATGGAGATCAAAACATTCGCTGTGAATTAACGTGTTTTGATCTCTCTTTCATTTTTCCTTTTGATCTCTAAGATCAAATGAAAAACTGATATATGGAGAACATGGGAGAGAGAGAGAGGCACTAAATTTGTGAGGTTTTGAGAGGCTAGTATGTGTTGTGTGTGTGGCTAGGGTTTAATTGTTGGAATGGGTGACCAAAAGCCAATTGGATTGGCTGTTTTCCATTCGACAATCTTTATCAAATATTATTAGATTGGTGAATATGGTAAGAATTCATCAAGATGACAATATGTTTTGTTGTGCTTACCACTGATATTGAACGGGGTTCAATATCACAATGAAATGCCCACGGATCGAAAGGTTAACCCGTGGAGTTGAGCTGCGCACAAGTTTGACAGCTATGAAACCAACTCCTAAGGGTCGGTCTGGAATGTTCCAAGTCGAGGACCTCGAGTTTGGGCATCGAGGATCCTATGGAGACTTGCACTAAGTACTGTAGCCGTGTTTCGTCGGCAGGAGACGTAGGTCGTCCATGCAGTTTTAGTGGGTTGTTTGGCCAGGTAGTCAACTGACTGAAGTGACTCGCGGGAATCGTCACATGGAAGCCTCTTACGGCTTGGTCGGTATGATTGGAATTCTCGGTTCCGATAATACGAGAATTAGTCCTCTGACTTGAGGAATCATGGCAGTTACGTGCATATGAAGACTGTATCTTGGATATGACAAGAGGTGGCTGTGTCATGAGGCATGGTCATCATAAGCCTTATCCACTGCAGTCGGAGTATGTAGCGAGGACGGTGGATTCCAAGAGAGGATCTGTCCTCTGTCATTATATGACAGAGAATTCTCCATGCACCTTGAGATGGTTTAGACTCTAAAAGTCTTTGGCCAAAGCGATTGATCGATCAGGAATATGTTTCCTATATCGGATCAGTAGAGTAAACGCATCTCGAGTGTTAAGCATAGTTGCCTAGTCAAGGATGGGAACCGACACCCAATTCCAGGCCCTAGACCAAGGCCAGGAGACGGTTGACAGTAGTACCGTACTCGTATGGATTCAGAGCCTAAAATATTCACGCCAACATTCACCTAGTCTCTAGTGCCATGGACCGTTGCTAGACGGCCACCCATGGTAACGGGCGATTTCTAATTATGGGATAATTAGAAATAATTAATTAAATTAGATTTAATAAATTGTGTTGGTAACACATGCCCAAGTCTAGTTGAGGATGAACCTAAAGAGTCACACTCTAATCACCGACATGTGATGGAATTAATTTAGAATTAATTCCGAAAGGAAGAGATTAATTTAATTGGATTAAATTAATTTTTTGGAGAGGATAAATGATTAGATCATTTATAAATAAATCCATAGGTTGGATTTTCCCAAAGATTAATTAATTGGATTAGTTAATTTTGGGCTTTAAGCCTTTTGAATTAATTGGATTAATTTAATCGGCTTGATTTTATTTATGAATTGGATTCATAAATTAAAAGAGAGAATGGGCTTGGGTCTTTTAATTGGATTAAAGGACATAAAGTGATGGACTTAAAGATTAAATTGGATTTAATCTAGGGCCATTGGACATGAGCTCAATCTATTGGAGCCTAGTCCACTTTACACCAAGCCCATGACCCGTTTTGACTTTGTATAAGTTAAAGGAAGAGTTGGTAGGTTTCATATGATGGAGTGCACGAAATTTTCAGCCAACTTTTATGAAAAAGCGGCTAGGGTTTCAAGGAAAAGAGAGGAGAGAGTTTGGATGAGATAGGTCTCATCTAGTGTGGTGTTGTGACTAGGTCAAAAACACTAACACACTCTCCTAACTCTAACAACCCTAACCCACGAATTTGGCACTCCAATAATCAGCTTCTCTTCTTGGTTTTTTTTTTCTCTCCCAAAAGTGCTCCTCTCCTTTGTTTCTTTGGTTCATCGAATCAGAGAAGGAACAAAGAGAAATCGACGCCGTTAACTAATAACGTGTTGTTGATTTCTCCCTTCCCTTTCTTTATCTTGCTAGCACGAGATAAAGGAAGATCCACGGTGATTATAGTGGACGGATTTAGAGGGTTTCAATGTTGAAACCTCGTGGAGAAGAATCGGGTTGAAAAAGGGATCAATGCTTGTAGCCGTACGAGAAAACTACAAATGTAATCTTTGTTTTTGCTCCTTCTATTTTTCTCGTATTTCTTGGCCTATGTATTATTTGATACACCGAACGCCCGGGAAAGATCAAGGGTACACCCCTTGATCGGGTATTAATTTCGTTATTTATAGCTTGTTTTACTATTTTTCGATTATTCGCGCTTCCACCGCGCTTCCCGGGCCGATCTGGTTCCTTCAAGTGGTATCAGAGCCCGGTTCGGTGTATAGGCCTAGAATCTAACGTGTATTACGTGTTTCAGCATGTTTACATGTTTTTAATCGGCTTTGGAAGCATGATTTTTTGGATTTTAATTGCATATCTAGATCTAGGGTTTATGTATTTTATTTTGCATTTAATTTTGGACATGAGATTTTTATTGAAATTTGAAATTTCTGAAAATTGATAATTTTCTTGTTGTTTCAGAAATTGCAGGAAAAAGGTTTCAGAAAATTGGAAAAAAAAAGGAGCAGCGGCCGACGTTGCCGGCCGTCTGGCAGGCGTGCGCGCGCGGGCTAGGGCCCTACGGTGCGTGCGCGCGCCCAGCCGGTCGGCCGTTTGACCTGATTTTTCTGATTTTTTCAGAATTTTTTTTTTTGAATTTTTGTGATTTTTCTGCATATTTTTCTGAAGTATTTAATTTTGGTGAATTTAATTTTTGATTGAGATTTGGTATTTCCCAAGATTAAATTACTAAAATTAATTTAAATGGGTTTTCAAACAAGAATTGATTTTTGCATGGGTTGCACTTATGTCCATTATTAAGTTGCATTATTTTACATATAAATTTATGAGATTTGATGTGTAATTAAATTATGATATTGGATGTCATTAATTATAATGCATGGTTTGCATTATATTTTGTGTGCATGCTTATTTTGGAAATAAATGTGCTATTTTTTATTTGGATTAACATGGATGATCACGAAGCCTATTGGACCCTGTGTATGGTTTATTTTCTGTTGGGTTGGGGCCTGCGTGCCTCTTATTTTTCTTTTTCTCTTCGTTTTTAGCCTAATATGTTTAAGGCTTGCTTTCTCTCTATTAATGTACTCCCCCAACTGTTGATTGGGGTTTCTTTTTAAGTTGTAATGAGAGTAGAATAGGTGGAGAGAATTTTACTTTATTTTTAATAATTATAAAGAGCAAGCCCAGACGATGGAGGCCCATGGAGGAGGCCCATGGAGGAGGCCATGAGTTGGCCCACGGAGATCCATGGATTAAAGGCTCGAATGATGGAGCCCACGAAGGAGAAGAAGAAATAAAGAGATATTACAAGACCCATAATGTGTTAATGGGTTAAACATCTTGTAATAACGTAGGGCTACCCTTAGACTGACCCTAGATCCACTGCAGGCTCAGTGGGTCGCATAGGTTTTGGGTTTGTGATCATCCAACAAGGGCGTGCTAGGCTTTTATTTTGCATGCGATGCGTTTTATTTAAATGCATTATAT
>JACGWL010000883.1:0-24579 GCA_034509725.1 Sesamum angolense
ATTTTGACTGATACTGACTCCCACTTTTCAGCCACATGCAAGAGTTGGTGAGAAGTGGTTTAGGTAACCACTTAGGATAAGTGCAATTGTAGAAAAGACTAGGTCTTTTAGATATACTTGTATCTTGATCCCTCATAACTTATAGATTTTTTACTTCCTCTCCTCAAGAGAGAATTCGGATCTCATCTCTTTCTCTGTAGATCAATAATTCTCCAAAGATATAACCCTTAGTTCAAATAACCCTGTCATTTCTTTGGTTCTTGATTCAAGGAAAGACGTAGAAGATCAATCCATTATTTTGATAATATCAAATTGATATTGTTTCTTCTCTTTTTTTTTCTTGCTAGCAAGAGAAGGAGACTATTTCCAATGAGCATGTGGATGATTTTTAGAGGGTCTCTCCATTGAGATCTTACCATGAAAAGGTTGGAGAATTAGAACAACACTAGAAGTTGATCGAAGAAACTACGGGCATAAGATTTGTTTAGTATATCTTACCCCTCAATTTCTTTTTTTCTTTTAATTATTGGTCTGTGTTTTTATTGTAATAAACGAATGTCGATAAGATCAAATGTACATCCTTTGATCGGGTTTATTAATTTTTCCCAGTTCCATCATCTTTTTGTTTCCTAAAATGTTGAGTTTCTACTTGAACTTTCTCATATTACAAGTGAATAGCCAAAAGGGAATTTTTTCCTAATGTGCAAACTTACGGTACTACTTCATCACGAGGAAGTCTCTTCTCACTGGTCCCCGAGATCATGGAATGACTCCTCCCGTAGCAAGATTATCTCATGAGGGGTGTGAGTTGACATTAGCTCTTGTGGTGGCACACTTGCCTCTTGATCAAATTGGCGTCCTCGTGGATATTGGTTGATACTCTTCAAGTACTCTCGTTGAATCAATTTTTCTATTTTATTTGAAGTCTATGACATTCGTCAATTGTATTTCCCCTGTCACGATAGAAGTGAAGTTTCTTTTCGGATGTTTGCCTCATGGGATTGTCTTTCATTTGTCATGGTCACTGGTTGATCAATCATTGTTGTCCCACTACTATCAAAATCTTTCGTATTGTGGCATTCAAGGGGGTACAGTGCGTAAACACTAGTGGGAGGTAAGTGCGATGTTCTTTCTTCCTCTTTGACTCCTTCCTCTCCTTTCTACTCTTCCTTTTAACACCAAAGGTAGGGTCCATCGTTTTGACTCTTCAATTCTGATATAATTTTGTGATATAAGAGCAATTCTTCTAAAGTGTTGGGTTTTTTTTTATAGGGTGCATTTTATTGTAATTGTTAAGTTGTATTTTGCTATCTTTCGCCGTCAAAATGTTCCTAATCAAACGTCACATTACAGCATTAGCCCATAATGGATTGATGGAATGAAAAAGGGAGAAAGAAGCCAAAAATCAACACTTGACATATTAGAAGGAAGAGTTAGCATGTCCATGCCTAAACCTGCGGGAATGTGGATTAATTTGAAACCAATCTTTGTGGATTCGACCATACTCATCACTTCCACAAGTTTTTAGTAGAAAATATTTTTGGTGGATTCGACACCCATCATGTTAGATGTGGACACGTCTAACTGGATGAGTAAGTCACTTTACTAACTTTAGCTTCATTCCTTCACTTCTCATTCCACAAATCTCTTGAGCTGTAACTGCAAAATATCAATTGATAAAGAGTGTTTTCAATATTAAAATATAACCAAATATCATGAAAATTATAACAAACTAAGCACATATCAAGAGACCTGTCGTTTTATATTGTCAACATCTCACAATTAGTTGTTGCGTAGCTTTTGTTGCAAATATTAATTTTTGTTTTAAATGAAATTTGACAAACTATGAAAACATCATTAAATAGATTTTTGTGTATTTGGTTAGTCATATATAGCTGCGAATCACATTGACAATATTATTAAAATGTTTCAATGTATATTCTTGTAATCTCTCTTAATTAATTACACATAAATTCAGGGGTACATATTAATCCAGACTCTTTTATGTGTAATCACTCGATATTTGCAGAATTTCTATTTCAAAATACACACAATCTTCTTGTGTAATTAAGTATTGGATTAGATTTTTCTCCAATTACATACCCCACTCTGTATAAATAACTCCATTGGTTGGTACTTCATCCACACAACAAAGAAAAACAATTACTTGGACCAAAGCAAAGAAATGGCTGCAAGATGGCCTACTTACCCTCCTTGTTATAATCATGGGTGCAAAACTCCTGGTTGCTGTGCAAGAGGTAATTAACTAATACTTGATTTAACTTGTGATTCAAACTTTTGTTTATTCTTAATTTCTAATTAATTACTGATGAATTTTGAGGATAGGTACAAATACACATGGCCTGATTTAGTAGGCAAGGATTCTTTGGAAGCAAAGCCACAATTGAGCATGACAACCCATTGGTGAGTGTTGTTTTTGTGAAGAGAAATCAGGGATGGCTGACGGATTACTGCTGCAACCGCGTCTATGTTTTCCTGGATGAAAATTCCAAAGTTTCGTCCAAGCCCTTTCTGCCTATGGTAGGCTAAGGATGGAGAATTGGAATCAAGAGAAACAAAGAAATAAGATAATAAGTTGAATAAAACTTTGTGAAAGTGACTTTGGAAATCAATAGAACTTACAGTACTATGCTGTGTTTTTCTCTATTATTTACGATAATTTTCAACTCATTAATGCTGAATTAATTGCCTGTTCGATATTGTAGATTATTTTCTACGACGTGCGAAGCCTGTTCGACAATTTACCTCCTTAAGCTATCTCAATTTACCTTTAGTTTATTCTTTATTTTCCAAGAAAAATTGCCCAAAAATGCCCATATATTTTTTAAAAAATACAATGCCCAAATATAGCATCAAAATGTTATCAACTTCAAACGCCATCTGATATATGATCTTTTAATATAAAACAGAAAATGCAAGCAACCTCTATATGATATGAGATATGTCCAAAATACCTCCCATAAAAAAAAAAAAATCAAATCATCTCTTTTTTTTTTTTACTTTCAATATGAAGCAATTTATCTCCCATAAAGAATGTAGCACACATCCCTTGTGCGATTATACATGATTTTTATGAATAAAATCTTATTTTTATGTGTATAATATATAATATAATAATATATAAAATATTTTTAAAACCTAAACTATTATTTTTATATAAAATATTAAAATTAAAAGTATAATATAATATTAATTTCTAACAATATATACTTATATCTAGGATGGGAATCGACACCAATTCTATGCCCTAGACTAAGGCCAAGAGTCGATTGCTGGAAGGACCAAACTTGTATGAAATTTGGAGCTTAAATGTTCACATCATTATTCACCTAGTCTCTAGTGCCATGGACTGTTGCTAGATGGCCACACATGGTAACAAATTATTTTTTGTTATGATTAATCGAAAATAATTAATTAAATTAGATTTAATTAATTGTGTTGTTCACACACACCAACTTTAATTGAGGGTGAATCTAAATAGTCACACACTTGTCACTAGAATATGATGATATTAATTTAGAATTAATTTCAGAAAAAAGGATTGATTTAATTGAATTAAATTAATTTCTTGGATAGCATAAATGATTGAATTATTGATGTAAAAATTCATGGATTGGATTTATTCAAAGATGAATTAATTATGGATTTGGCCTTTTAAACTGATTGGATTAATTTAATTGGACTAAATTTAATTTATAATTTAAACATATAAATTAAGAGACAGAGTGCGTTTAGGTCTTTAAATCATGAATTATATTTGATGGGCTTAGAATTAAATTGGATTTAATTTGAGTCAATTAGATTTTGGCTTGATTTATTTAAATTAGATGTGTCAATAGGTAGGGTAAAATCTTACCCAAATTCATAGATTAAGACCTGGACGCAGACACAAACTCAAACCCTATGAATATTTTTAGACCCAGACCCAAGCCCTTGCCCAAGCCCATTAAAAAAATATAGATTGGGCTGGGTATAGTCTCTACCCATCAATATCCATGGGTCTATATGTACTCAATTTGGACCAAAAAAATATATTTTTTTCACTATTCAATTGAATTATTAGTTATCAATTAATATAACTGCATCTTTTAGGTGGGTGATCGATATTAACCCCTTTGAAGGAAAAAGAGCTAAAGAGGCCCCAAATGAAGTTGAAAATATTTCAAGGAAGATGAAGCATAACAGATTTCAACATTCAATAGGGCGTGACCACGCCCTATTCAATCTTCAAAGCTGTCCACTGACGAGAGCACAAACTGACTTCAACATCAGTTAAGGCGTGATCACGCCTTATTCCGTATTCAAAGCTGTATTGTGAATGAAGCTATTTTGGAAAGATGATGAAGGGGATTTCTTTCCTTGTTTATAAAAAAATCCAAAATTGCTGAAAAAGATAAAAGAGAAAGAAGGGAAGACCAAAAAGAAATGATCATCGGGAGCTTGGGAGCAAGGAAGAAACAGAAGTCGGCATCGTCGATTAGTTTTTCTATCTCTCTAGTTTATGTTTTCTTTTGTAATCTTTGATTTTGCTACGAACATGTTGTGTAGCTAAATCTTCTTTTTTGATTCAAGGGAGACGTTGAACCCAATTATTATGTTTTGAAATCTTGGTTTTTATCTAATTTCACTAAGTATTTCTTGTCTTGATTATTTATGGAATGATTATTATTGATAGATCTGACAATTCGATTCAATATTACTTGTTCCATTGCTATCCATGATTTCAGTGATCCGTAATTGTCATGAATGAGTGGTACAAGTAGCAAACAGGTTAATTATGTACTTTGCATGATTTATTTGTAGGGACAAGAAAACTAGGTTAAATGATTGCATATCTCAATTATTTGATCTAGTTCAACTGTTTTCATTAATGCACATGCTATTTTGAATTGATATGAAACGCTATCGTGCCCAGTCATGAGATAATAAGTTTTGACTTAGATGCTCGAGTCAAGTCAATTATAATAGGAAAACAGAAATTTATTATGGCTATCCTAATAGATTTCAAAGTTGAATGCTTAATTGTGAAATTATTCTTATTGATCAATGATGAACATAATGATTGGGTGACACATTCCCTTGGATCGGAATTCCTACCTCTTGATTTCTTTCAATAATTTATCTTTGCGTTTTATTCTATTTCTATTAATTGTATTAATTCTCAATCCAAACCCCCCAATTCGGTTAATCAACTAGACTAAGAAATTAATTTGTAGTTCTCTAGGGATTCGACCTGGTTCCACTATGCTACAGTTAGTGAATCAGTAATTAATTTTGACGGCTTCGACAACCGGTCAAATTTTGGCGCCGTTGCCGGGGAACTTTAGTTTCTTAGTGTCGTTGTTATCTTTCCTTTGTTACTAATCTCTTTTACTTGTATGCCACGCTCTTCTCGCACAGGTGAATTGCAGTTCAACCCAGAATCGAGAAAACTGCGCGTCATTTGAGGAAGGAGACCAAAGAGCGAAGGATTCGGGCAAAACTTGACATAGACTTGACTGTAGGAGAAAGGTCCATCTTTGAGGAGATTGAGCCCGAGATGGCAACCAATAACCGGAGAACCATTAAAGAATTGAATGCACCAAATTCCGATCAACAACCTCTGTGCATTACATATTCTGATACTAACGATGGTTTTGAATTAAAATCTGGACTAATTAATTTACTCCCCTCTTTTCATGGCCTCGCAGGGGAGGATCCGCACAAGCATCTGAAAGAATTCCATGTAGTATGTGCAGGAATGAGGAATAACGATGAGCAGTTGAATCTGAGAGCCTTCCCCTTCTCGTTGAAGGACAAGGCGAAAGATTGGCTCTATTATCTTCCTTCGGGTTCTATTGAGACATGGGCAGACATGAAGCAACAATTTTTGCAGAGATTTTTCCCAGCTTCTAGAGCCACCCATCTTCGAAAGGAAATTTATGGAATCAACAGTTGAACGGGGAGTCATTATACGAGTATTGGGAGAGATTTAAGGAACTCGTTGCTAGCTACCCACATCATCAGTTCACGGAATCACTTTTGATCCAATACTTTTATGAGGGACTCTCGGGATGGATAGGCGTATGGTAGATGCAGCCAGTGGAGGAGCCTTAATTGACAAAACTCCAGATGAAGCTCAACATTTGATCTCCACCATGGCTGAAAATTATAGGCAGTATGGGTATCACACGGACAAAGGTGCTCCGAAGGTGAACGAGGTAAGCACTAATGATTTGGCAGAAAAGCTTTCAGAATTAACTGTTTTTGTGCATCAATTGGCTGCAGGGCAAAGGCAAGAAACGATAGTTTGTGGGATATGCTCAAAAATTGGACATCCAACGGATGCATGCCCCTCACTACAAGAAGGAGTAATGCCGAACGTGAACGCCATAGGTGGATTTTTCGGGCAACCTCAACGGAGATATGATCCCAACTCTAATTTCTACAATCCAGGATGGAGAGACCACCCAAACTTCAGTTATAGAAATCAAGGCGAGCAATCGAAACCACACCAGCAGCCCATCAATCGAGCTGTCCCAGCACCTGCACAAGCCCTATCTAAGCCACCAAATTCAGGTATGAGTCTAGAAGATATTGTTAAATCCCTTGCTCTTACGACTCAACAAATTCAACAGGACACCACGATGGGTTTGCAACACTTAGGCAACCAAATCTCTCAACTCGCCACATCTGTTAGCAAGTTGGAGGCTCAAGCATCTGGAAAGCTACCCTCTCAAACAGAAACAAATCCGAGGGAGAATGTGAGTGCAATAACACTTCAGAGTGGAAAAGAGCTTCAACCTACTGGACCAACACGAAGGAAAGCTGGGATTGAGAAAAATGCTCTTGATGACACTGACGCAACACATGATGAGGTAGACTCTAATCTCATTCCACCTCCTCTATCTAACACTTGTGCTCTTCCATTTCCCTATAGGATGTCCAAATCTAAAGAGGAAGAGCATGAGAAGGAGATTCTAGACACCTTCAAAAAGGTGGAAATCAACATTCCGTTGTTGGATGCAATAAAGCAAATTCCAAAATATGCCAAATTTCTAAAGGAGTTATGCACCAACAAGAGGAAGTTGAAAGACAAAGAAAGGATCATCTTTGGTAAGAACATTTCATCTGTTATCAATCGTAAATTACCTGAAAAATGCAAGGACCCAGGTATGTTCACACTCCCTTGCATAATTGGCAATAAACGAATTGAACGTGCTATGCTTGATTTAGGCGCATCCATTAATGTCATGCCGTATTCTGTTTATCAAGCATTGAACCTGAGTACCTTACAAGATACGAATGTGATAATTCAGTTAGCTGATCGTTCTTATGTGCGTCCCATGGGTCTAGTTGAAGATGTGTTAGTAAAAGTGAATGATTTGTTGTTTCCTGTGGACTTTTACATTCTAAAGATGGGAGTAGAAGGTGTAAACAATCCTGCATCAATTTTGTTAGGTAGACCATTCATGAAAACTGCAAAAACTAAGATTGATGTAGATGAGGGTACTTTATCTGTTGAATTTGGTGGGGAAATTGTGAAGTTTAACATCTCTGAAGCTATGAAATATCCTAATGAACTACAAGCTCTCTACCAAATTGATGTGATTGACTCAGTTGTGCATGATGTTGTGGAAGAAACTTGTTGGGACTGAATTGGATCTAATTATGGAGTTAGATGAAAATGACGTAGAGGATGATTTTGTGGAAACACTAAGTGAAGCATTGAGACCACCGTCACTTGACGAGTCGAACTACTCCACTACACATACTAAATTACTACCATCTGTTTTGCAGGCACCCAAGTTAGAACTCAAGCCTCTACCGGAGCATTTGAAAGTACATCTATTTGGGAAACAAATTACCGGCCATCATATCCAGTAAGTTGTCAAAGGAGCATGAAGAGAAGTTGGTCACACTCCTAAGGGAACATCGCACCGCGATAGGATGGACTTTAGTTGACATCAAGGGAATAAGCCCGCAATGTGTATGCATCGTATCTACTTGGAGGATAACACAAAGCCATCCCGTGAACCACAGAGAAGGCTCAACCCGACGCTAAAAGAAGTGGTAATGAAAGAAATTCTCAAACTCTTGGATGCAGGTATAATCTTTCTATCTCTGATAGTACATGGGTTAGCCCGGTGCATGTAGTGCCCAAGAAAACGGGTATGACAGTTGTGAAAAATCAAAACGGTGAGTTGGTTCCAATGAGAGTGCAAAATGGTTGGCGCATGTGTATTGATTTTAGGCGACTAAATCTAGCAACACGCAAGGATCATTTCCCATTACCTTTCATTGACCAAATGTTAGAGCGACTTGTGGGAAAAGCTTACTTTTGTTTTCTTGATGGATTTTCAGGTTACTATCAAATTGCCATTGCTCAAGAAGACCAAGAAAAGACAACTTTTACATGCCCATTCGGCACTTTCGCATTCAGGCGCATGCCTTTTGGGTTATGTAACGCCCCAGGTATGTTTCAACGGTGCATGATGAGTATCTTTTCCGAGTACATTGAAAAATGCATCGAGGTGTTTATGGATGATTTTACTGTATATGGGGGTTCATTTGATGAATGTTTGAGTCATCTTGCAAAAGTTCTTAGGAGATGCATTGAAACAAACTTGGTACTAAATTTTGAAAAATGTCATTTTATGGTAGACCAAGGCATTGTTTTAGGGCATGTAATTTCATCACGAGGCATTGAGGTAGATAAAGCAAAAGTTGATTTGATTGTGAACTTACCTTACCCTACAAGTGTTAGGGAAATACGCTCGTTCCTAGGACATGCAGGCTTTTATCGTAGATTCATCAAGGACTTTGCAAAAATTGCTCAACCGCTGTCTCGACTCTTGCAAAAGGATGCAAATTTTGTTTTGGTGGAGATTGTCAAGAAGCATTTGATGAGTTGAAACGAGCCCTGACTAGTTCACCCATTATCCAACCGCCAGATTGGAGTACTCCGTTTGAAATCATGTGTGATGCCAGCAATTATGCAGTAGGAGCTGTTCTTGGACAGAAGTTCGAGAAAACACATAATGTGATCTATTATGCCTCAAAAACTTTGGATGCGGCAGTGCAATTACTCGACTACTGAAAAGGAGCTTTTAGCCATTGTTTTTGCATTGGATAAATTTAGATCATACTTGCTTGGTTCTAAAATTGTGGTGTTTTCTGATCATGCAGCACTTAAACACTTGTTGTCCAAGAAGGAATCCAAACCTCGATTGATTAGATGGATCTTACTTCTCCAAGAGTTCGACCTCACAATCAAGACCGCAAGGGGTCGGAGAAGATGGTAGCTGACCACCTGAGCCGATTGATAAGAGAGGAAGATGACACGCCCATCTGCGACAGTTTTCCTGGTGAGCGTCTATTTAAGATGCAAGGTATGGTTCCTTGGTACTCTGTCATTGTTAACTATTTGGTAGCTCATACCTTACCCACTGATCTTAGTAGAGCTCAAAAAGAAAAGTTAAAAGTGAGGCGAAATACTATGTGTGGGATGACCCTTATTTGTGGCGTTTCTGTTCAGATCAAGTTGTGAGGCGTTGTGTACCCAATGATGAGCATAACTCGTTCTAACTTTCTGCCATAATTTTGCATGTGGGGTCATTTTGGTCCCAAGCACACAACTAGGAAGGTTTTAGATTGTGGGCTATATTGGAGTTTAAGGATGCTTATGAATTTTGTAAAAAATGTAATAAGTGCCAACGAAGGAACCTTATCTCATAAAACGAGATGCCACAAACCCGATTTTGATAGTTGAAATATTTGATGTATGGGGCATAGATTTATGGGTCCATTCCCGTCATCTTGTGGATTTTCATATATACTTTGGCTTGGATTATGTTTCAAAGTGGGTGGAAGCAAAAGCCACCCGAACTGACGATTCTGCTGCTGTTATAGGTTTTGTGAAATCCCATATTTTCAATAGGTTTGGAGTCCCACGAGCAATCATCAGTGATCAAGGGAGCCATTTCTGCAATCGCATCGTGGGAACCCTATTCAAGAAGTATGGCGTCCACCACCGTGTGGCAGCAGCCTATCATCCACAGACCAATGGCCAAGCTGAAGTGTCAAATCGTGAAGTAAGTCCATTTTAGAGAAAACGGTAAGTCCCGGACGAAAGGATTGGAGTTTACGATTGGAGGATGCATTGTGGGCGTATCGAACTGCCTATAAAACTCCAATAGGGATGTCCCCCTACCGTTTGGTTTTTGGAAAGGCATGCCATTTACCCGTGGAAATTGAACACAAGGCATACTGGGCAGTACAAAAATGTAATTTCGACATGGGAAAAGCCGGAATGGAGCGGAAACTACAACTGCAAGAGTTAGAGGAGTTGCGCTTGGATGCATATGAGAACTCGAGAATTTATAAGGAAAAAACAAAGGCATTTCATGACAGTTTCATCTTGAGAAAATAGTTTGACATAGGACAAAAGGTCCTCCTATACAACTCTCGTCTGAAACTCATGCCAGGTAAATTGCGTTCTCGTTGGATTGGTCCGTTTGAGGTGTCTAATGTTTTTCATATTGTGCAGTAGAAATTAAAAGCTTTGACACGGGGAAGACATTCAAAGTCAACGGCCATCGATTGAAGCCATTTTTTATGGGTGATAACATTGAAAGTTTTGTTGATATAGCTTTGGCACAACCTCCACAGTCTAACAAATGATGATGAGATCTTCCGTCGAGCATAACGATTTAAATAATTGCGCTTGTTGGGAGGCAACCCAATTCATCTATCTGCTTTCTTTCCATTTTTTGTGTTTTTCTTTTGCATTTTTAGGATCTAAATTCCTTCCCTACGCAGGTTTGACCTCAACATAGGACGTGCTCACGTCCTATTAAAACAAAGCAGCACACCACAAGTCTATGTGCAACAGAGCCCATGATGAGATAAGGCGTGATCACGCCCTAACTCAAATCCGAATCTGTCGGATTTCATATCCTCTACAGACTTGCATCACTGACTTGTAGCTTTGTTAAGGCGTGATCACGCCTAAACGAGAACTCAAATCTGTCAATAGGAAAATTTTATTTTATTTTATTTTCGTTTTTCTTTTAGATGTTTTTTTTCTTTACTATATTATTATTATTATTATTATTTCTATTATTATTATTAGTGTTAGTATTATTTATAAATAAAAAATCGAAAAAAAAAATCCAAAAGAGAACCAAAAAGAGAACACTTGAGAAACCACACCCTTTCCCCCAAATCACTAATCCCTAACCCTAACCCAAAACTCCTTTCTCCTTTTTCATTTGCAGCATCACAGCCAGCCGCGGCTGTCCGTCGAAGCCACCATCTGCCGCAGCTGTTCCGTCGAAGCCAGCACCACCGGAGCTTAACGACTTGCCCTCACCACACGATTCAGGGATGTCCTCTACTCCTTTCTCACTTCTTATCTCCTTGTTACGTGTGGTTTTCTCTGCATACAATGAGGGCAATGTATGTACTTGGTGTGGGGGAGTGTAGCGAATTGATATGGCTGATATTTGAGATTTTTGTGCTGTGATTTGAGAAGTTTTGTGCTGATAATGATTAAATGGTTAGAGACATGATTTGTGCTTAATTTTCTTATAATTGATAGAGTATCAATCATGTTAATGTGAAAAAAGATTTTTCTGTGAAGAAATGATTGGTTTTGAACTTACATTTTGAAACACACAAACTTGTGCTTGAATTCGTTATGTTTTGAGATGAAATGTGGGAATTACTCTGTGGAATAAACTATTCTCCCTAAATGTTTCATGAATTTCTCTGAAACTGATATGAATTTGTGGTTTAAGTTGAGATTAGTAGAAAGAGATGACACTAGTAGCATATAAAAATTGTGTGAAATGTGTTCCATTGACTGCATTAAACGAAAAATGTGCAAGAATCAACACTAAAGCCTTTGTGTGAGCTTTTGAGCCAAAGCACTTGCATTTAATAGTGCTCATACAATTCTTTGATTGAGGGCATCAAATTTAGTGTGTGCATTCTAGAACTTGCTTGTGTAATACATTTTGAGACCACATTTCTTGTGAATTGATGTATGAAAGTGATAAGGGCATTTAGGGATAGCCAATTAACCTTGAAAAGAGCCTTCCAAATAAATTGACCATTAGAAAACTCTTTTGAGCCTTGGCCTTTCTTTTCTTGGTTGAACCACGTTACAAGCCGAATTATCCTTTTCTTGATTATTTCCTAAAAAGAATTTTGAACCCATTCAAGAGGATGGTGACGATTGGGTTGCTTGCAAGTGGCTATGGAAACAACATGGAAGGAAATGGCTCAAGTAAGCTTAAAAGAGATTCGTAGTTTGCCAAAAAGAAAAATGGCACTGAGAATACCAAATAAAAAAAAAAAAAAAAAGAAGAAGAAAAAAGAAAGGTGGAAGGGTGAAGAAAAAAGAAAAAAAAAAAGAGAAGGGAAAATTCAGAAAAGGAGAGATAGTCAAAGAATTGAATTCTTTCAAGCACTTGAGCCAGGATGAAGAAGAAAAATGAGTCGGGCAAAGCAAGCAATTAGCATCATCCTTTTGAACTCACAAGCCATAATTTGACCTCTTTCTTGCCAAACCCTGTCCTAAGGCCCCGTTACAACCATACTAAGACCTTTTGATTTATGCACTAATTTGCACTCTTTAGTGGTGGAGATTTGATTCACAAACAAGCCTATGGCAATGACAGTCTATTGTTTTGATTTGAGTGAGTACCAATGTCCTAAACACTTCTCGAGTGACATGAGTGATACCTTTGTGAGAGTGTTGAGACTTGTTTCTTTCGAGTTTGATATAGTCAATGGGATGCTTGTGTGTCGAATGTGTGCTACTAGTGTATGTTATCAACATTACTATCTCCTCCTAAAGTGTGAAAACATTTTGGCTAAGGGATATTCTTGATTACATGAAGGGAATTTTGGGGATTGACTACTTGAGTAATTCATATATTTTTAGATCGAAACATGCTTGAGGACAAGCATGGTTTTGGTGTGGGGGAATTTGATATGATGTGTTTTATCCCTTAAATGCGTGCTTAATTCAAGTGTTTTATCCCTTAAAAATCTCTGCAAAAATTGTTGCTTCATGTCTGCCCATGTCTCAATAGAACCCGAAGGAAGACAATAGAGCCAATCTTTCGCCTTGTCCTTCAACGAGAAGGGGAAGGCTCAGATTCAACTGCTCATCGGTTATTCCATGAGGTCTCATTCCTGCACATACTACATGGAATTCTTTTAGATGCTTGTGCGGATCCTCCCTGCGAGGCCATGAAAAGAGGGGAGTAAATGAATTAGTCCAGATTTTAATTCAAAACCATTGTTAGCATCAGAATATGTTATGCACAGAGGTTGTTGATCGGAATTTAGTGCATCAATTCTTTAATGGTTCTTCGGTTATTGGTTGCCATCTCGGGTTCAATCTCCTCAAAGATGGACCTTTCTCCTACAGTCAAGTCTATGTCAAGTTTTGCCTGAATCCTTCGTTCTTTGGTCTCCTTCCTCAGACGACGCGCAGTTTTCTCAATTTCTGGGTTGAACTGCAATTCACCTGTGCGAGAAGAGCGTGGCATACAAGTAAAAGAGATTAGTAACAAGGAAAGATAACAACGACACTAAGAAACTAAAGTAGTTCCCCGGCAACGGCGTCAAAATTTGACCTGTTGTCGAAGCCGTCAAAATTAATTACTGATTCACTAACTGTAGCAGTAGTGGAACCAGGTCGAATCCCTAGAGAACTACAAATTAATTTCTTAGTCTCAGTTGATTAACCGAATAGGGGGGTTTGGATTGAGAATTATATAATTAATAGAAATAGAATAAAAAGCAAAGATAAATTATTGAAAGAAATCAAGAGGTAGGAATTTCGATCCAAGGGAATGTGTCACCCAATCATTATGTTCATGATTGATCACATAAGAATAATTTCACAATTAAGCATTCAACTTTGAAATCTATTAGGATAGTCATAATAATTTCTGTTTTCTATTATAATTGACTTGACTCGAGCATCTAAGTCAAAACTTATTATCTCATGACTGGGCACGATAGCGTTCCATATCAATTCAATAATAGCATGTGCATTAATGAAAACAGTTGAACCTAGATCAAATAATTGAGATAGCTGCAATCATTTAACCTAGTTTTCTTATCCCTACAAATAAATCATGCAAAGTACATAATTAACCTGTTTGCTACTTGTACCACTCATTCATGACAATTACGGATCACTGAAATCATGGATAGCAATGGAACAAGTAATATTGAATCGAATTGTCTGATCTATCAATAATAATCATTCCATAAAATATAAATCAAGACAAAAAATACTTAGTGAAATTAGATAAAAATCAAGATCTCAAAACATAATAATTGGATTCAACGTCTCCCTTGAATCAGAAAAGAAGATTTAGCTACACAACATGTTCGTAGCAAAATCAAAGATTACAAAAGAAAACATAAACTAGAGAGATAGAAAAACTAATCGACGATGCCGACTTCTGTTTCTTCCTTGCTCCCAAGCTCCCGATGATCATTTCTTTTTGGTCTTCCCTTCTTTCTCTTTTATCTTCTTCAGCAATTTTGGATTTTTTTTAAACAAGGAAAAAACCCCTTCAACATCTTTCCAAAATAGCTTCATTCACAATCTTTGAATACGGAAGGCGTGATCACGCCTTAACTGATGCTGAAGTCAGTTTGTGCTCTCGTCAGTGGACAGCTTTGAAGATTGAATAGGGCGTGGTCATTCCCTATTGAATGTTGAAATCTGTTATGCTTCATCTTCCTTGAAATATTTCAACTTCATTTGGGGCCTCTTTAGCTCTTTTTCCTTCAAAGGGGTTAATATCGATCATAAAAGATGCATAATTCAATTATCAATGCAATAATTTCATTCTTAAACACTTGAATTAAGCACGCATTTAAGGGATAAAACACATCATATCAATAACTTCAACAAATTTAAAAAACTTAAGACATCATAACATTGTTTATCGTGTAATATTTTCATGAGATTATTTTGTAAACAATTTAATAAATTATGTATTATTTTAAAATTCTATAAAAAAAGAGATATTAGTAAATTGGTCTCAATAATTCGGAATTTATTATAAATTATTAGGGGCGTTAAAAAATTCAATTAACCGATCAAAAATTGGCCAAACTGAATTTTCGCTTATCGAAAATCGAACCAATAATCAATTTGGTTTTCGTGTTTTTTTTGTTATAAAAAAATCAGTATAATCGGTCGGTACGGTATGGTTAGGTTGGTTAATCGTATCGACCGAATACTCAAAGTAAAAAAATATATTTGTAGAATATTATAGTTTATAAAATATATTAATGTATATAAATAACATTTATATTAAAATATATATTATATTGTTATAATATAATTGAATTTTATTTATTTAAAATTTAAAATATCAAAATAAAAAACTATTAAATTAATTAACCGACATATTCTTATGAATTCGGTAACTCAGTTACTAATCGAACTAAATAAAAGAAATATTCAATTATAATCGTACCGAACTGATTAGTTCAGTTTGGTTTTTGTTACGCCAAAATTTTTGATTCATCAAAAATATCAGTTCGATTAACCGAATTGAAGACCTCTATAAATTATAAGTAAAAATAGAAAATAGAAAAATTAATTTAATTAGTATGATTTACAAAAAAATTAGTTCAGAGAAAAAAAGAAAAAAAAATCGGGACTGTGTCTAACCGAACCCAAACACTGGGTCTAATCAGGTTTAGAGACCCATGGGTCTTGAGTGCTGTAAAATGAATTGGGTAGGATTTGGGTAAATGGAGTGGATCATTTTTGGTCAGGGCTTGTGTAGGGTCTTATCCTACCAATTGACATACCTAATTAAAATCAATGCCTAATTTATTTAAGTTTAAGACCATGACCCGATTTGATCCATTCTAGCTCATAGAGAAGATGACTTCTCTTAAGGAGAGGTGTTGGCTGAATTTTGACTTGATACTGAGTCCCATTTTCAGCCACATGGAAGAGTTGGTGAGAAGTAGTTTAGGTAACCACTTAGGATAAGTGCAATTGTAGAAAAGACTAGGTCTTTTAGATATACTTGTATCTTGATCCCTCACAACTTATAGATTTTTTACTTCCTCTCCTCAAAGAGAATTCGGATCTCATCTCTTTCTCTCTAGATCAACAATTCTCCAAAGAAATAACCCTTAGTTCAAATAACCCTAGTTCAATCTTGGTTCTTGATTCAAGGAAAGACGTAGAAGATCAATCCATTATTTGATAATATCAAATTGATATTGTTTCTTCTCTTTTTTTTTTTTCGCTAGCAAGAGAAGGAGACTATTTCCAATGAGCATGTTGATGATTTTTAGATGGTCTCTCCATTGAGATCTTACCATGAAAAGGTTGGAGAATTAGAACAACACTAGAAGTTGATCGAAGAAACTACGGGCCTAAGATTTGTTTAGTATATCTTACCCTCAATTTCTTTTTTCCTTTTAATTATTGGCCTGTATTTTTATTGTAATAAACCGAATGCCGATAAGATCAAAGGTACATCCTTTGATCGGGTTTATTAATTTTTCCCAGTTCCATCATCTTTTCGTTTCCTAAAATGTTGAGTTTCTACTTGAACTTTCTCATATTACAAGTGAATAGCCAAAAGGGAATTTTTTCCTAATGTGCAAACTTACGGTACTACTTCATCACGAGGAAGTCTCTTCTCACTGGTCCCCCGAGATCATGGAATGACTCCTCCCGTAGCAAGATTATCATCATGAGGGGTGTGAGTTGACATTAGCTCTTGTGGTGGCACACTTGCCTCTTGATCAAATTGGCGTCCTCGTGGATATTGGTTGCTATACTCCTTCAAGTACTCTCGTTGAATCAATTTTTCTATTTTATCTTGAAGTCTATGACATTCGTCAGTTGTATTTCCCCTGTCACGATAGAAGTGAAGTTTCTTTTCGGATGTTTGCCTCATGGGATTGTCTTTCATTTTGTCATGGTCACTGGTTGATCAATCATTGTTGTCCCACTACTATCAAAATCTTTCGTATTGTGGCATTCAAGGGGGGTATAGTGCGTAAACACTAGTGGGAGGTAAGTGCCGACGTTCTTTCTTCCTCTTTGACTCCTTCCTCTCCTTTCTACTCTTCCTTTTAACACCAAAGGTAGGGTCCATCGTTTTGGACTCTTCAATTCTGATATAATTTTGTGATAATAAGAGCAATTCTTCTAAAGTGTTGGGTTTTTTTTTATATGGGTGCATTTTATTATAATTTTAAGTTGTATTTTGCTATCTTTCGCCGTCAAAATGCTCCTAATCAAACGTCATATTACAGCATTAGCCCATAATGGATTGATGGAATGAAAAAGGGAGAAAGAAGCCAAAAATCAACACTTGACATATTAGAAGGAAGAGTTAGCATGTCCATGCCTAAACCTGCGGGAATGTGGATTAATTTGAAACCAATCTTTGTGGATTCGACCATACTCATCACTTCCACAAGTTTTTAGTAGAAAAAATATTTTGGTGGATTCGACACCCATCATGTTAGATGTGGGCACGTCTAACTGGATGAGTAAGGGTGTCACTTTACTAACTTTAGCTTCATTCCTTCACTTCTCATTCCACAAATCTCTTGAGCTGTAACTGCAAAATATCAATTGATAAGGAGTGTTTTCAATATTAAAATATAACCAAATATCATGAAAATTATAACAAACTAAGCACAAATCAAGAGACCTATCGTTTTATTGTCAACAACTCATAATTAGTTGTTGCGTAGCTTTTGTTGCAAATATTAATTTTTGTTTTAAATGAAATTTGACAAACTATGAAAACATCATTAAATAGATTTTTGTGTATTTGGTTAGTCATATATAGCTGCGAATCACATTGACAATATTATTAAAATGTTTCAATGTATATTCTTGTAATCTTTCTTAATTAATTACACATAAATTCAGGGGTACATATTAATCCAGACTCTTTTATGTGTAATCACTCGATATTTGCAGAATTTCTATTTCAAAATACACACAATCTTCTTGTATAATTAAGTATTGGATTATAGATTTTTCTCCAATTACATACCCTACTCTGTATAAATAACTCCATTGGTTGGTATCTTCATCCACACAATTAAGAAAAACAATTACTTGGACCAAAGCAAAGAAATGGCTGCAAGATGGCCTACTTACCCTCCTTGTTATAATCATGGGTGCAAAACTCCTGGTTGCTGTGCAAGAGGTAATTAACTAATATTTGATTTAACTTGTGATTCAAACTTTTGTTTATTCTAAATTTCTAATTAATTACTGATGAATTTTGAGGATAGGGTACAAATACACATGGCCTGATTTAGTAGGCAAGGATTCTTTGGAAGCCAAAGCCACAATTGAGCATGACAACCCATTGGTGAGTGTTGTTTTTGTGAAGAGAAATCAGGGATGGTTGATGGATTACTGCTGCAACCGCTTCTATGTTTTCCTGGATGAAAATTCCAAAGTTTCGTCCAAGCCCTTTCTGCCTATGGTAGGCTAAGGATGGAGAATTGGAATCAAGAGAAAACAAAGAAATAAGATAATAAGTTGAATAAAACTTCGTGAAAGTGACCTTTGGAAATCAATAGAACTTACAGTACTATGCTGTGTTTTTCTCTATTATTTACGATAATTTTCAACTCATTAACTGCTGAATTAATTGCCTGTTCGATATTGTAGATTATTTTCTACGACGTGCGAAGCCTGTTCGACAATTTACCTCCTTAAGCTATCTCAATTTACCTTTAGTTTATTCTTTATTTTCCAAGAAAAACATTGCCAAAAAATGCCCATATATTTTTTAAAAAATACAATGCCCAAATATAGCATCAAAATGTTATCAACAACTTCAAACGCCATCTGATATATGATCTTTTAATATATAACAGAAAATGCAAGCAACCTCTATATGATATGAGATATGTCCAAAATACCTCTCCATAAAAAAAAAAATCAAATCATCTCTTTTTTTTTTTTTTTTACTTTTCAATATGAAGCAATTTATCTCCCATAAAGAATGTAGCACACATCCCTTGTGCGATTATACATGATTTTTATGAATAAAATCTTATTTTTATGTACTAATATATAATATAATAATATATAAAATATTTATTAAAACCTAAACTATTATTTTTTATATAAATATATTAAAATTAAAAGTATAATATAATATTTAATTTGTAACAATATATACTTATATCTAGGATGGGAATCGGCACCCAATTCTATGCCCTAGACTAAGGCCAGGAGTCGATTGATGGAAGGACCAAACTTGTATGAAATTTGGAGCTTAAATGTTCACGTCATTATTCACCTAGTCTCTAGTGCCATGGACTGTTGCTAGATGGCCACACATGGTAACAGATTATTTTTTGTTATAGATTAATCGAAAATAATTAATTAAATTAGATTTAATTAATTGTGTTGTTCACACACACCAACTTTAATTGAGGGTGAATCTAAATAGTCACACACTTGTCACTAGAATATGATGATATTAATTTAGAATTAATTTAAAAAAAAAGGATTGATTTAATTGAATTAAATTAATTTCTTGGATAGCATAAATGATTGAATTATTGATGTAAAAATTCATGGATTGGATTTATTCAAAGATGAATTAATTATGGATTTGGCCTTTTAAACTGATTGGATTAATTTAATTGGGCTAAATTTAATTTATAAATTAAACATAAAAATTAATAGACAGAGTGCGTTTAGGTCTTTAAATCATGAATATATTTGATGGGCTTAGAATTAAATTGGATTTAATTTGAGTCAATTAGACTTTGGCTTGATTTATTTAAATTAGATGTGTCAATAGGTAGGGTAAAATCTTACCCAAATCCATAGATTAAGACCTAGACGCAGACGCAAACTCAGACCCAATGAATATTTTTAGACCCAGACCCAAGCCCTTGCCCAAGCCCATTAAAAAAATATAGATTGGGGCTGGGTATAGTCTCTACCCATCAATATCCATGGGTCTATATGTACTCAATTTGGACCAAAAAAATATATTTTTTTCACTATTCAATTGAATTATTAGTTATCAATTAATATAACTTCAACAAATTTAAAAAACTTAAGACATCATAACATTATTTATTGTGTAATATTTTCATGAGATTATTTTGTAAACAATTTAAAAATTATGTATTATTAAAAAATTCTATAAATAAGAGATATTAGTAAATTGGTCTCAATAATTATGAATTTATTATAAATTATTAGGGGCGTTAAAAAATTCAATTAACCGATCAAAAATTGGCCAAACTGAATTTTCGCTTCTTATCGAAAATCGAACCAATAATCAATTTGGTTTTCGTGTTTTTTTTTTTTTTGTTATAAAAAAGTCAGTATAATCGGTCGGTACGGTATGGTTAGGTTGGTTAATTGTGAAACCCCCTCCGTAATCACATTCAATTACCCTCACAACTCACAATTATCCCAATAAAATAATTGACAAATCAACATTTGACAATCACCTCAACGGATTGCATACTTTATTAGAGTTTTTAACTATTACAAAATATAAGACACCAACTCGATCACAACGTAATGCTCTTGTATCCATATATCTAGAGCTCCCAAATTAGAATAGCACAGCTGACCCACCTATACGGCTGACACTGGCTTATGATCTATCTCCTGAAAAGAAAAATATACGACAAATTTATGAGTTGTCAACTCAGTAAGTATAGCCTTTCAGTCTATATATATACACAAGCAACAAGTCAAGTATAAAACAATGATACCAACATAATCAACACATTTTACACAGTATAGCCAACTCACAATAAAATAATCCTCTTCTCCTAGTCTGCTTGCTAGAAGGTGATATAGTGTTTTTCTCCATCAACTCAACCTCGCCTTTTATTATATACATGAATCCCCCTTGACAGCCGGCTCATCAATCTTATATCGCATCATAGCTCTTTCAATTCGCTTCATAGCTCTTTTCATATCGCATCACAGCTCTTTTATATCGCATTACTGCTCTTTTTCATATCGCATCATAGCTCTTTTCTCATCGCATCATAGCTCTTTTCTTTTCATTTGCCACATAGGCTATTCATTAACATCAAGGGGTATTCACATCACATTATATTCAATTTTCCACCACTCCCTCAATTCCACTTATCACCATCCTTGTAAGCAGCTATTAACGTAAAATCATATATACACATATTTGTATTTACAAACACCAATAACATATTATCCAACAAATATAATACTTTAATGTATTTCTCATTTTACGTGCACAATATCATCATCTCAATAAATCATTCACCACGTAAACATTTCCAGATAAATCAGCTTCAGCATGAATCACAGATCTATATAAAAGTAACACCACAAAGAAAGGAAACATATATAGATAATACTAATTATTCACTTACTCGTTCAGTTCCATGTAATAGTGTTTTCTCATTAATCACTTTCTACTTGATTTCCTCCACATTCAATTACACAACCACACAATCATTCAGCCAACATTCGTGTAGCACGATCACAATTAAGCACATAATAGCAATTCCACAGATATGCAGATAATCTTAATCACCATCAACATCCATTATTGAGTGTACATACCATTCATATTTCATCCATATAACTATATACAAAAATCCAACAAGCAATACTTATTCACACACACATATATATAAACCAATTAGCTATACTTACCTCACTTTCCCAATTATGTAAATAGTAGAATGATGTGTACAATCTCAAACGTTGTTCCCGTGTCCTAAAATGAGGTATAAGACGTATCGTCAGTGAATCGTCGATATTGAAGTTCTTTCAAAAAGCACTAGATTACATTCGTACACTTCTCACTAATTTCTGAATATCTCCTTCTATAAAATTCGGATCTTTATTCCGTTTTCTTCTACATAAAGTAGACTCAATTATCTTCCTATCAGTATATATCTTGATGTATTACAACCAGTCCTTACATTTTTAAAAGTAATTCTTACTACCCCAGAATCTGTAATCTTCACAGTTTGAGCATTGGTCACTAATTAAATCATAACTTTATTTATAATCATCAACTTTAAAAACTGTTTTAGTATAATAAACTAGACATAGTAAGCTATCTAATGGTATATGATTTGTATTTTAAATCATTGTAATTAATTTTATAGAAATCTGTCCTTTTCATGTACTTACTTTTCCATGACAGCCCTCTGTCTCAACTTATAAGTTCTTCTCAAACAGAAATACAAATGATAAAAGTCTCATTTTTACATAACATATTCTTAAGGATATCTAGTTTCATTTACAATAAGAACCACGCAAAATTGAATACATATACAATTAATTATTCAAGTTTTGGTACAACTCAGTTACTTTAGACAGAAACAGATTCGACTCTACTCTTTCAAAATTCTCTGAAAAATCATAAACTCTTCCAAAAATTACCAAATTTTCAGAATATAACGTCATATGTATCTAGTTTCAATTTACAAAAGAATCATTCAAGTTTAATCAGTAAAACTCAACTTACAAGGTTTTAAATACACCCTGTCAGATTACCCGCAGAAACAGAGCAACAGAATGTTTCCTCCGTTTAACCCATTCAAACGACCGATTTGGTTTCTTCTCAAAACTAGAAAGTTTTAGTAAACATATCAAAGATTACACATGTTCAAAAATCACCAAATTTGGAGCAGTATAACCCTTTTAAAATCGAGATTTACAGAGGCATATCGGAAACAGAGTCGATTCTGGTACTTCTCTTTCACTTTAATTGGGTATTTTCTTCCATTTTGACTAACATGCAGCTTCTATACGAATTTAACCATGAAAGTTCAGCAAAACTTACCAAATCGTTTATGAAAATTTCAAAGTTTGAAGATGATGAAGATGATGAAGAGCAACCCCACTTCCTTCTCCCTTTTCCTCTCTTTCTCTTCCCCTTCTCTTCTTTCTTTCTCTCCTCTTCTTCTCTTTCTCTCCTCTTCTTCTCTTTTCTTTCTTTTCTTCCTCTCTTCCTCTCTCTTTCTCCCGTCAAGTGTGTGTGTCTATGCTGTATGTGTGTGAATGTGTGTGTGTGTGAGAGTAGATGCAAGAGGTGAGGTGCTACCACCTCACTCTCTCTTTCTTTCTTTCTTCTTTTTTTTTTTATTCTTTTTGATAATTACCAATACATCCCACCTAATTTCTTAATTAATATAATTTGATCCCAAATATTATACCGAACTCCAATTTACTCCGTTCAAATTTTAATATAATCAAAAGTAAATATAGAATTTATGTACTAATTAAATAAATTTCATAAATTTTTACCAATTAATCCCACAATTATCTATTAAAATTTTGCGGATGTTACATTAATCGTATCGACCGAATGCTCAAAAGTAAAAAATATATTTGTAGAATATATAATAGTTTTATAAAATATATTAATGTATATAAATTATATTTATATTAAAATATATATTATATTGTTATAATATAATTGAATTTTATTTATTTAAAATTTAAAATATCAAAATAAAAAACTATTAAATTAATTAACCGACATATTCTTATGAATTCGGTAATTCAGTTACTAATCGAACTGAATAAAACGAATATTCAATTATAATCGTACCGAACTGATTAGTTCAGTTTGGTTTTTGTTACGCCAAAATTTTTGATTCATCAAAAATATCAGTTCGGTTAACCGAATTGAAGACCTCTATAAATTATAAGTAAAAATAGAAAATAGAAAATAAAAAAATTAATTTAATTAGTATGATTTACAAAAAAATTAGTTCAGAGAAAAAAAGAAAAAAAATCGGTACTGTGTCTAACCGAACCCAAACACTGGGTCTAATCAGGTTTAGAGACACATGGGTCTTGAGTGCTGTAAAATGAATTGGGTAGGATTTGGATAAAATGGAGTGGATCATTTTTTGGTCAGGGCTTGTGTAGGGTCTTATCCTACCAATTGACATACCTAATTTAAATCAATGCCTAGCTTATTTAAGTTCAAGACCATGACCCGATTTGATCCATTCTAGCTCATAGAGAAGATGACTTCTCTTAAGGAGAGGTGTTGGCCGAATTTTGACTTGATACTGACTCCCATTTTCAGCCACATGCAAGAGTTGGTGAGAAGTGGTTTAGGTAACCACTTAGGATAAGTGCAATTGTAGAAAAGACTAGGTCTTTTAGATATACTTGTATCTTGATCCCTCATAACTTATAGATTTTTTACTTCCTCTCCTCAAGAGAGAAATTCGGATCTCATCTCTTTCTCTGTAGATCAATAATTCTCCAAAGATATAACCCTTAGTTCAAATAACCCTGTTCATTCTTGGTTCTTGATTCAAGGAAAGACGTAGAAGATCAATCCATTATTTTGATAATATCAAATTGATATTGTTTCTTCTCTTTTTTTTTTCTTAGCAAGAGAAGGAGATATTCCAATGAGCATGTGGATGATTTTTAGAGGTCTCTCCATTGAGATCTTACCATGAAAAGGTTGGAGAATTAGAACAACACTAGAAGTTGATCGAAGAAACTAACTGCATAAAGATTTGTATAGT